>JAVYIG010017722.1:0-24651 GCA_035222895.1 Strongylocentrotus droebachiensis | reverse complement strand
CAAACTCAAGAATCCATGCAAGGGTGTCGATTTGTATCCGTGGTTGGGGGGGGGGGGGGAATGATAGGTGCCAAAATATTTTCGGCAATGGATCAAAGCAACCAAAGTGGTTGAAGCGTGTGGCAAGTTGCACCCCTCCCAAGCGCGTAGCCAGGATTTAATTTCAGGGGGCGGTAGTGAGCACGCGAAGCGCGGTTCCTAGGGGGTTGGGTGCAGGAGGGGGAGTCCCCCCCCCCCCGCGCAAAGCGCGGAAGCTTTGACGTTTCACTAAATTATTAGAGAAAGAAGACGATTCGTTGAACCGTTCTCGACTCTTAATCCTTGTTTGAATCAAATTCCTCTTCCTCCACGCGTAGCGCGGTAGCTCTGACGTTTCATTAGATTATTAAAGAAAGAAGACGATTCGATGTACCATTCTCGACTCTTAATCCTTGTTTGAATCAAGATCCCCTTCCTCCGCGCGTAGCGGAAGCTCTGACGTTTCATTAGATTATTAAAGAAAGAAGACGATTCTATGTACCATTCTCGACTCTTAATCCTTGTTTGAATCAAGTTCACCTTCCCCGCGTAGCGCGGAAGCTCTGACGTTTCATTAGATAATTAAAGAAAGAAGACGATTCTATGTACCATTCTCGACTCTTAATCCTTGTCTGAATTCATTTTTGCCTATTCCTGCGCGAAGCGCGGAAGCTTTCACATTTTATTACATTATTAGAGAAAGAAGACGATTTGTTGTATCGTGTCCTTCATGAATTCGGTTTCCTCCCTACCGCGCAAAGCGCGGAAGCTTTAATGTTTCAATAAATTATTACTCTTAATCCTTGTCTGAATTCATTTTTGCCCATTCCTGCGCGAAGCGCGGAAGCTTTCACATTTTATTACATTATTAGATAAAGAAGACGATTTGTTGTATCGTGTCCTTCATGAATTCGGTTTCCCCCCTACCGCGCGAAGCGCGGAAGCTTTAATGTTTCAATAAATTATAACTCTCAATCCTTGTCTGTATTCATTTTCGCCCATTCCGCGCGTAGCGCGGAAGCTTTCACGTTTCATTGAATTATTAGTAAAAGAAGACGATTAGTTGTATCGTTTACTTTGACGTTTCATTTGATTATTACCCTTAATCCACGTCTGAATTCAGTTGCCCCCTTAACAGCTTTGCCCTGTTCGCTAAATTATTAGAGAAAGAAGACGATTCGTTGTACTGTTCTCTATATTAATCCTTGTCTGAATTCAGTTTCCCCACTGAAAATAAGTTGTGTCACAAATAAGTTGTGACATAATAATCTTTCTCCAAAAATGAAAAATGTTTTAGGAAATATCAGGAAATAAAATGAGTGAAAAAAATAAAAATAAAGATACAATGACGTGAATTTTAAAAAGGGTGAACGGAAACAACATAACAACTAGTGAACTATTTTATAAGTCATACTAATGTCCGAAAATCTTTCTCCTTGTCTCCGATCTCATCACGAAATCATCAAAGAGTTCATCTATGTTTACACTGTCCAGGATTGTCTGATGTGCATTGCAGATTGCTACTTTTGTGCTTCGCGCTTAACATTTAGCTCGTTGCTTTTGATGCTGCGTCTTTGCATTTGGCGCACTGCATTTCTATGATGCTGTTGATTGAACAAATTGAATGAATTCATCAATTCCTGATGAAGCCGTATGGGCGAGAATTCAATTTATTGTTGTCTCATATACGGTTGTCTTATTTACTTCGTATATATGTATGTATTATGAAAATGAGATAGCAAAATGTGTATATTGATGGTCATCTTGCCAGTAATAACCATTAACTACTCTCATCGGACTCTCATCATTAATTTTTCTCTTCATTTTTAATTTTTTTTTATTGTGAATTATTGGGGGGGGGGGGGATGATTGTACAGACCACCCCCCCCCCACCTGAAATATTGGGGGGATATATCCCCCCATCCCCCCGGGATCGACACCCATGAATCCATGCATTCTGAATAAGCATGCATGTTTATTTTTGTATTTATTTAATAACATGCATAATATGCATGTTCACAATTTCACAATTTATTGAAGTTAACATCACATGAAAAATGAATGTAATATAACAAATCCTTTCAATTTTACAATCCATTTGAATTGACTTCACATGAAAAAGAATATAAAAATGTTTTATCAAAGACATGTTGCAACTAATATACAGTTTGAAGAATGAACACACAAAGGTGATGAAACATAAGCAAATAGAGCTTGAATCGTTACAACACCTTTCAAATATATAACATATGACAAATAAAATTCCTAAAGTTTTGTAGTGAATTATTTACACTATTTACAAAGAAAAAAAAAGTGTTCGATATAATTATAACTGATATATAGATTATATAATGTAAGTAATATCTTACATCTGTGAAATTATAATACATTTGAGTGCTCTTTTATAGGAGTTTGTTGATTTTATATTTCGAATATCATTAGGTAAAGAATTCCATACATCTGAGTGTGCCTAGTTCTGGCTATATGCACTTTTGTCTTTTAAAACTTACAAATTGTTGAAATATATTTAAAACAAAGTTTATGTTTCTCACATTTAAACACCTTTCAAATTGAATAAATTGAATACACTTGTTTGTCAATTCACTGTTATACCACAAAACTTTCATGTTGGTATTTATGTGGTAAACAAATCAATTAGTGAGCTTGCTACGACTTTGGTATTGGAGATTAATATAGTAAACGGATACACTTGAATGATATTTTGACTCCAAATGATAAATACATGCAGGCGTCTATTATCGAACATACTACATTTTAGTCATACATATTGATATATAACAGATATCCTATCCTTTCCTTCATTAAAAATTGAGCATGGTTTGTACTAATAAGTATACAAGTGAGATTTCATGGTTCTAAACTTTTAACGCATGGAAAATGTAAAACAAACATTCAAGATAGTAAAACATATTACTACTTAATAAACAAATGATCAAAACATCAGACTGTCCGTGTCATTTTCTTTCTTTCCTTTAGGTTTGATAATCCTTCAAATAAGATGGAGGTTTGCGAGAACGACCAAGATGAGGAAATGCGGTTTGCGGTTCCGTAGAAACCGGGTGGTCGCGATTGCTCTTGTTTTCAGCTAGAGGTGATTGTGACGAAGGAAACCTTTTGAAACATGACACATTTTGTGTAACCCTCCTCTCGCGAGAATAAGCAGTAAACACATTTCCATTCCTATTCACAATGGCCATAGGTGTTTAATTGAATTGGCTACGTCGTGTATCGTTACGCACAATAATTAACCTGGTCACCAATGCTGAAATCGCTTGCCGCATTGCGATTGCGCTTGTCAGCATATTTTTGGGGGTTTGACTTTGCACAACGATCATTCTCTCTTGCTTTGCTATGTGCTTGTATGTTGGCATTTTCGTCATCTTGTGTCGAAGAATCATTATCGCGATCAACGTCGACTTCTGGCAAACGCGTGATTTGTTCGCAATTGAACATCAGCTGAACTGGGCTTACGGCCAGGAGCGTCTCTAAAAAAAAAAAGGGGGGGGGGGGGGTGGGGGGTGCGACACCCCCACTTGTCAGGATAGCGTCAGTAAAATTGCGATGCCGTCGGGAAAAAGAGAAAAGGGGGAGGGAAAAAAAGAGAGGGAAAGGGAAAGAAAATAAAAAAAGAAAAGGAAAACAAAAGAAAGAAAGGAAAAGAAAGGAAAAGAAAGGAAAGAAAAGAGAAGAAAGAAAGAGAAAAAAGAAAGAGGGAGGAGAGGAAAGAAAGGACAAGAAAGAAAAGAAAGAAAAGTAAAAGGGAAACAAAAGAAACTGGGGATGAAAGAGAGGAGAGAGAGGGGAGGTAAGATCCTGAGAGAGGAGGAGTGTGAGTAGAAGAGAGAAGGGGGTTGTTGGGTGGAGTCGTCTCGTCGAGGGAGCAAGAGAGACACGGGTAAATATGTTGCTGTGTCGGGTCAGCTGTGTCGGTATTATTGCTCGATCCTCGTGTACTACAGGGTGAGTCAGAAAGAATGTCCCACTTTACAAAAGTTGTATTGTTTGAAGTATGAATATTTAATTAGGGATTTAATGAAATTTCTTGATAGAGTTATCCTCCCAGTACATTTAGGTACCACTTTCATTTGAATCCGTTCACGCATGACTGAACATCAGACAATCTTGACAAGACTGCTAGATTTCACTTGCGCCAACTTACTGGGTGATGAATAAAACAGTGCATTGAACAAAGACAGGCAGACAGACACACAGACACACACGCACACGCACACACGCACATAAACATACACATACACATGCACACGCACAACATTGATACAACATGATACAACTACAATACTTGTATTTTCTCGAAGTTTCACTCTCCTATAATGTCAGCTAAAGAAATCAGAGGTTTAACATTTTCGGGGAACCTAAATTTAAACAAGGTTTAAGAGTCAACAACGGTACGACGAATCGTCTTCCTTTCTCTATATTGTGATGAAACGCCAAAAAATTCGCGCTTTGCGCGGAGGGGGAAAACTTCATTTAGACGAGTCGAGAACGGTACAACGAATCGTCTTCTTCCTCTAATAATTTAAGGAAACGTCAAACTTCTGCACTTCGCGCGGGAGGGGGAAGCTACATTCAGACAAGTAAATAAGATCTGGCTATTTGTGTCAGTCGCTCAGTAGACTTCAACAATGATCACGGCCTGTAAACAAATAAGATAAAAGAAAATATCCTTAATTAAGATCAAACTATAACATAATCCTCTAACAAGGATTAAGAGTAGAGCACGGTTCAACGAATCGTCTTTCTCTAATAATTTAATGAAAGGTCAAAACTTCCTCGCTTCGCGTGGGAGGGGGAGAACTGAGTTCAGATGAATAGGGCTTAAGAAGAGTCGAAAACGGTACGACCAATATTGTCTTCCTTCCTCTATATTGAGAGGAAACGCCAGAAATTCCGCGCTTTGCGCGGAAGGGGAAAACTTCATTTAGACGAGTCGAAAACGGTTCAACGAATCATCTACATTCTCTAATAATTTAATGAAACGTCAAAACTTCCGCGCTTCGCGTGGGAAGGGGAGAACTGAATTCAGATAAGAATTAAGAGTCGAGAACAGTACACCGAATCATCTGCTTTTTCTTATAATTTAATGAAACGTCAAAGCTTCCGCGCTTTGCGCGGGAGGGGGGGGGGGGGGGGACTTCATTCAGACAAGGATTAAGAGTCAACACACTGTGAAAAGGTTGGTCAATATTTTCCAACACTTAGCCAATATTCAACCCAACCATCTAATGGGTAATATTTTCGTTTTTTGCCCAACAGTTGGTCAAGATTTTCCCAACAAGTGGGCTACCGTAGTCGGGCAGTTGAAGGGTCATATCTTTGCCCAAATTTTGGTCAAAATATGAAACAATTATGCACGTGTGAAGTAGGGTACTTACGTTTACCAATACCACTGGGCAAAATATTGCCCAATAGATGGTTGGGTTGACTATTGGCACAACGTTGGGCAAAGTGTTGAAAACATATTGCCCAACCTTTTCACAGTGCAACGGTACGACGAATCGTCTTCCTTTCTCTATTATTGTGATGAAACGCCAAAAATTTCGCGCTTTGCGCGGAAGGGGAAAACTTCATTTAGACGAGTCGAGAACGGTACAACGAATCGTCTACTTTCTCTAATAATTTAAGGAAACGTCAAAACTTCTGCACTTCGCGCGGGAGAGGGAAGCTACATTCAGACAAGGATTAAGAGTAGAGCACGGTTCAACGAATCGTCTACTTTCTCTAATAATTTAATGAAACGTCTCCGGCCCCTGCCTCCCCCACTCTGGTAAACGAAACCGAGAATTATCGATGTTTTATCATAACTTCATCACAATTATAATTAATAAAGGACACATATTTGTAAAGCTTAGATCCACCTCTTTCATTTGATGCAACTCATATGATGCATATTTCACGCATGCGTGATTAAAAACAATTTGAAGAGAGGGTACCAAAAAGTCATTTGGCGGGCGGTATCTGAATTTCAAAGAGAAAATCATATTTCTAAAAAGTTCATTTTCTGCTCTTTCATATGACCCCTCAATCAGGAAAATTAGCCAGGAATAAAAAAGTTCTGTTTGTTCAAAGTAATGCTTGGATTTCCATAATTTGATTAAACGAATTCGTTTTCACTGACTGCCTGCCGTAGCGACAAACAGAGTTGACAAAAGACTTTACTCCGTTTCGTTGACGATCAGCCATGCACTAAGAAGACGAGGGACTTGATGCGTGGCTGATCGTCGACGAATCGGAGCTAAGTCTTTTGTCAACTCTGTTTGTTGCTACGGCAGGCAGCCAGTGAAAACCATATTTCGTTCAGAAATGTATGTTTTCAATAAATATTTTCTACAAAATATCCAGGGCCATGTGGCGACCACCATTCTGTATTATGAATAGCGACCCTCTTCTCGTTTATAGCGACCCTCTCGTTGTATTATGAATAGCGACCTTCTTCTTCGATTATGAATAGCGACCCTCGTTTCGCATTATAAACAGCGACCCTCTCGTCGTATTATGTATAGCGACCCTCTCCTCCTATTAAAGTGTTAAGTTGTATTGTTTTACTATGTACAATGCAATCCCATGTACTTTATATTATTTTGTTGGAAATGGAAATAAACGAAA
The DNA here is from genome assembly GCA_035222895.1 of Strongylocentrotus droebachiensis. Classification (NCBI taxonomy): domain Eukaryota; kingdom Metazoa; phylum Echinodermata; class Echinoidea; order Camarodonta; family Strongylocentrotidae; genus Strongylocentrotus; species Strongylocentrotus droebachiensis. Next base: position 17,988 of record JAVYIG010017722.1, on the reverse strand, counting down.
TGAAATGAAATAAAATTATGAATAACGACCCTTACCTCGTATTATGCATAGGGACCCTTTTTCTCGTATTATGAATAGCGATCCTCTCCTCGTATTATGAATAGCGATCCTTTTTTATTATTATGAATAGCGACCCTCTTCTTCCATTATAAATAGTGACCCCTATGAATAGCGACCCTCATTCCGCATTATGAATGGTGACCCTCTTTTCGTAGTATGAGTAGCGACCCTCTTGTCGCCTTAAAAATACCTACCTGGCTACCTGGCTGCCACCGCCAGTTGCTGGCGATTGGCGACCACAACTGCACATCTTCTTCCGGTCTTTCTCCATTTTGTTTCTTTCCATTATGAATAGCGACTCTCTTGTCGTCTTATGAAAAGCGACCCTCTTCTCCTTTTATGAATAGCGACTCTTTCCTCGTATTATGAATAGCGACCCTTTTCTTGTTTTATAAATAGGGAACCTTATTAATAGCGACCCTTTTCTTATATTATGCACGAATACTAACCCTCTTCTTCGATTATGAATAGCGGTCCTTATGAATAGCGACATTGACCCCTTTCTGTCTCTCTCATTTTACTTCCTTTACTCGTTTTTATTATATTTATGAATTTGTGTTCTCCTCCTTACCAGGTCGTTAAGTTATCTACCAGCCATATTTAAAATTCTTTTGGTAACCTTTCAACATCTCAATTCTGTCTTCTGTCCGCCACCTTTTTTTAGAAGAAAAATGATATGCATGTTTCTCTAACTTACCATAAATGAACCTCTTCCCTCGATCGAAACGCCTTCTTCTTGCACATTTTAATATTTGTTTGTATATATCGCTCATACGCGCGCTCTCTCTCTCTTTCTATGTCTGTCTGTCTCTCTCTTTCTCTATTGTGTATAATATCATTTTCTAACTCTCTCATTTTGATCCATCGTTCTCTCTCTCTTTCTCTCTTTGTATAAATTACGCGCTATTTATACGTATACACATATTTTCTCTTAATTACTTTCTATTTCTATCCATCTCTATCTCTCTCTGTCTTTCACCTCTCTCTGTTTGCCCCTTTTCTGTATATATAAATCTGAGATGCATGGCCCTACGTGTTTCAGTGTCTGTGATATGGTGTAATATTGAAGCCCTAAAAAAAAGCGCTTCAAAATGATCATGAGCTTCAAAGAAAATTCTTTGAGTGACCGGTTTTACCATATTCATTTTCCCCAAAAGACTATTGTGTTGAAATTTCGAACGCCAATCATAACTATCTTGATAATCAAACATGCGACTGGCTTGTAACGAGCTAAATCCAGGATGTTGTTTAGGATCTGAGGCAAAGATACCTAATCCCTGAAATGAGAACTAATTAGCATTCTGTTGAGGCTCTTCCCGTTTTTAGTTTTATCTTGTAGGCCTACTTTCATATGCTATATTTTCTATTTTGGAAACTTTCATGCTTTTTAGATGGTTTGCAATATCTCGTAGGCCTATCATTATTGTTATAATTATAATGATAATTATTATAATTGTTGTTGTTATTATCAATATCAATATCATCATTATTATAATTACTAGTAGTTGTGTAATGATCAACATTAAATCTATCATTATTTTGTTTTACTATTGATTAATTATTTCCTTTCATGATTATTAAACAATCGAGAGGATTACTTTAATCATCCTTTAGAAGTATCACAAGTTTTTAGAAGGAATCGAGGGGGTAAAACCATGAACCTACTACAAATTAGGTCCATGGTACAACCAAGTTATCACCTCCACCCCATTTTTTTTTTTTTGAGTCACTGTAAACATAAGCGTCATAGTCAGAATGCTGCAATGAATGTGCGCATCACGAGTAATTTTCAACCAATCAGAAGGCAATGAATCGCGCGTCGTTACGTCACAATGCTTTGACCTCGACCTCTATCTTGCCTCTTCGCGATGTACCAAACATGCATAGCGTTTCCAAACAAACCTTACCATACTATCCGTAGACTTAGAAACTACGAACGTAAAATGGGAAATCTTCTTACGAAAGTGAGCCCTTTGTGCTGTTGCCGTTCACAAAAAGGTAAAATATCTACAATTTCGCAACTCAAAAAAGTAACTACCGGTATATGGCTCTTTGTTTTGAATAGATAAATCAATAATGGATAATGGATAAATTTGCTTATACCAAGATCAAAACCAATTGTTGTTGGTGTTCTGTATCGACCTCCGAAAAACAATTTGTTTATCGAGAAATTGTCCAATATTCTTGATACATTAAAGAAGGATGACGAAATAATTCTTTTAGGAGACATGAATATTTGTCTTCTTCGCAAATCGCCACTGGCTAAAAAATATATTGACTTGTTGAGTCTTCATGGGTTTAGTCAACTCATTAAAGACGCAACACGCGTTACACCTACATGTTCTTCTCTATTGGATCATGTTGGTTGTACCAAAGAAAATAAAATAAGTCAAAGTGGTGTCATTGATCTAGGTATTAGCGACCATTATTTTACTTTCTGTACACGGAAAAATGTTAGACTGGCTATAGGTCATCACAGGACTAATGATATCAGATCCATGAAAAAATATACAGAAGAGTCTTTCAATCTTCAACTATCTGTTGTTGATTGGTCACGAATAACTGACTGTACAGATGTAAATGAGGCATGGTCAATATTTCAACATGTTTTTATCTCAAATTTGAATATGATAGCGCCACTGAAACGGATAAGAATAAAACAAAGATCAGAAACTTGGGTGACTAAAGATATTCTTTCCCTAATTCAAGAGAGAAATATAGTATACAAAAAATGGAGGAAAAGAGCAAAAGATGAGAAGCTCTATAAAAGATACAGAGTATTAAGAAATATGGTCCAAAGAGAGGTGAAAAAGGCTAAACTCGATTACTTACAAAACAAGATAGAAGAAAATAAACAAGATTCGAAAAAACTTTGGCAGAATCTAAAAAGCTTAGGATTGAAAAATAAGAAGCGAAAAGAACAAGAATCTGTCATTAAAATTGATGGGGAATTATGTCATGATAAGATGGCCATCGCTGATGAATTCAATTCTCATTTCACAAATGTGGCTGCCAAATTAGTAGACAAACTCCCCCCTTCCAAAGACTTTTTCAGCGCAGACAATGATTGTATTCGTGACTTTTACGAAAGAAAAGGTGTACGTGAAAACAGCTTCGAGTTATTACCAATCAGTGAACAATTTGTTTTCAAAGAGTTACGTAAGTTGAATGTATCAAAAAGTACTGGGTTAGACTTGATTCCAGCTAAATTTCTAAAAGATGGTGCGAAGGTTTTATTTAAGCCTCTAAGTTACTTAATGAACCTATCTATCTTGACGAGTACTTTTCCAGAAGATATGAAAATAGCAAAAGTGACTCCACTTTATAAAAAGAAAGATAAAACTGATGTTAGCAACTATAGACCTATTAGTGTTTTAAGCGTAGCATCAAAGATTCTAGAAAAATCGGTCTGTGTTCAAATTGAAAGATACTTCAAAGAAAATGATATAATTTATGAATTTCAATCTGGTTTTCGACATGATTATTCGACTGAAACATGTCTAATTCATTTGACTGATTATTTGAGGAGAGAAACTTCCCAAGGGCGCTTTGTTGGTATGGTGCTCCTTGATCTGCAAAAAGCTTTTGATACAGTTAATCATTGCGTCTTATTGAAGAAGTTACAACTAATGGGTTTTGATAAGGCAAGTTTAGATTGGTTCAGATCCTACTTATCTAATCGGCACCAAGTAGTGGCCATTCATGATATTCGTTCCAAACTAATGCCTATAACATGCGGTGTTCCTCAGGGAAGTATTTTAGGCCCAATTCTATTTTCAAGTTATATAAATGATATGTGTACTTGTATAAAAGACTTCAAACTATTATTGTACGCAGATGACAGCGTACTACTCTATTCAAATCCTGATCCTAAATATATTGAGGAAAAGCTCAGTGAACAGCTGTCTACGTGTGTCGATTGGATGACTGATAATAAGCTTTCTTTACACTTGGGAAAAACAGAAAGCATTTTATTTTGTTCTAAAAGTAGTTCTAAAAAGTCATTTGAATTCAAAGTGAGACACAATAATCAAGCAATCAAGAGAAAAGAGTCTGTGAAGTATTTAGGCATTGAGTTGGCTAGCGCAATTTCATTTTCATCTTTAGTAGAATCAGTTGTAAAAAAAGCAAATTCTCGTCTGAAATTTTTGTACAGATATCAAAGTTGTATGGATTTAAAAGCAAGACGTACACTCTGTTTTGCTCTTATTCAATGTTTATTTGACTATGCTAACCCTGCATGGTACAGTAACATAAACAAGTCAGATCAAAAGAAGTTGAAGATTATACAGAACAAAATGGTGAGATTTATCAACTGTTCTGGTCCAAGAACTCATGTTGGCTATAGCGAACTTTCTAAAGCTGGTTTTCTTGAAGTCGACCAAAGATCAAAACAACTCGCATTGCATCACGTGCATAAAATATATCATACTAGGTCGAATCATTATATTCGATCCAACTTCGATCTTGTTACTGACGTACATGATTATAATACAAGAAATAGACGATTCAACTTTAACTTACCAGAAAGAGTAGGTAGTATTGGAAATTCGTTTTATTACAATGCCATAAAACATTGGAATTCCCTTCCCAATGGTGTAAAAGAAATAGGAAACTATGATCATTTTAAGAGGAAATTAAAGGAATACCTAATACTTGACAGTCAGAGAAGAGAAGTGAATGACATGTTATATGATTTAAATTGTTATTCTTCTGTCGGTTCATACTTTTTCATGTTGTATATACTTATGTTTTCGTACGTTATAGAAATTCTACAAATTCATCATTATTTTCCTCTTCTTCCTTCTCCTCTTTTTCTTCTTCTCCTTCTTCTTTTTCTTCTTGTACTTAATATCATTTCTATCATCAGTTTAATGTTGTTATTATTATCTTTAATAAGTAGTTCTTTTAATTTTCTTATCTGTCTGTAAATATTACTATTTTAATTTATTAATTGTATACATGTCTGTAAGGGACCCCACTGGAAATAAGCTCTCGAGCTTTCGTGGGTTATCCTGTTCAAGCTGACTTATTTTTGATCTGATATTATTGTATATTGTTGTATGTTGGAAGCTTGTCGAATAAAAATCAATCAATCAATCAATAAGTCAATCTAATATAAAATTAAAAGCCAGTCTCTATGAAAGGTGTATGAACTAGAATGAAGCTTCTCAGAAGTGAACGTGTTTCTTATATGTGATTTGTAAATGTCGATTTTTTAATCAATGCTATTGCGATAATGTTGAATAATTTTAGATGTAAGCTTTGATATGTAACATGAGGTCTGACTGAGGGAGATGTGCCCCTCTAAGTAGTTGAAGATTTTTTTTGAAATTGATGTATAAACAATAAGGGATTAATTTGATTTCTTTCAGTTGGCGGAAGATTTTTCATCGTAAACCGATGTTTGAACTTCCGGTAATGTGAAAGTAATAATGACGCGTCTAAATCTGATGGCCTGATTTGGCTTGCTTTTTCTCTATTTTTCCCCCTCTCCCCCGCCCTCCCTTACGTCATATTTTACATTTTATAGTTCTCTTTCTCCTGGCCTTTCTCCTTTTCAACCCCTTCCTTTTCTTTTATTCTCCTTCTTTTCCTTTCCTTTTCCTTCTCCTTTTCCTCTTTCTCCTTCCCTTCCTCTTCCCTTTTTCCATGTCGCGCCGCCCCTGACAATAATTTAAAGATTACAAAGTAAGTCAAACGTTTTTTTCTGCATTTGTTACTTCTTTTAAAGTTCAATTATCTTTGAATTCATTGATCCGATATGTTAAATTTTATTTTCTTTTACTTTTTTTTTCCTTTTTTTTTTATTCATCTTAAAATTTTATATCTAATCTTCTTTTCGCACCGAAATTATCATGACATTCTATAATGCCAAAGCGATCCCTCTTTTGCTAATATCATTGATATTTGCAAACTAAAAGTGGCTGAAATATTATAAATTGTTAAAGCGAGGTTGCATGATTGTTCTTTTTATTGTTCAATGCCTGCTCTTTGTGTTGATATCCGTGGTTAATTGACCATTATAATATATTTGTGTTTCTTAAGGAAACAGTTTCTGATCCAGCAATCAAAGATGTCTCCCAAGCTCAAGCTGTCAATAAGGTAAACATCTGAATATGAACGAATGCATTCTTTTGTTATGGAATCAATGTAAAACTTGGACATTTAAGAACGCATATTGGTTGCTTAATGTTACACATGAAAGTAATGTTACACATGAAAGTAAAACTAACAAATACAATTAAGAACTTGAAGCTATATATGAAATAGATTGAAATGGAGAACATTTTGTGGAATAACTGTTTCTTTTATCCGTTTTAGGATGTTTCCGGAGAATTGGACACATTAATTAATGTCAAGCAATATATCCAGGTAAATAATTCATTCGTTTTTTGGCCTTTAATTGTAATAGTCTTAAATTACCCTGTGCATTTCATTTTTATAAATTACTTCCACCAGCCTTTCTATTGTCATTTGCCAATGACACGAGCTATTATGAAAATTCAGCATTTTCACGTTTTCTTAATGGATTTTATTGAATCTGATTTAAATCATTTAGTATAGTTTAGGACTTGAAATGTCTGTGTTTAAGGCATAATGGTTTTAAATATTTAAATTGATATATATATATATAATTATAGGTATACAGCTGAATTACATATTTATATTTAGTGGAAGGTAACGAAATAAGCCAAAAAGACAACAGGAACTCATTTTTGTGTATAATATTTCGTTTACAAAAACATGTATCAATGGTTTAATCCTATTTCTATGAATGAGCCTTTTATAAAAGAAACGAAATTAAATTGAATGAAATAAAATGATTTTTTTTCTTCCAGACCCTAGTCCATGACTTAGCTTACGAGCAGGAAATTGATGCTTTCATAAATTTAATGACATCTTCGAAGTAAGACTCTTAACATCTTTGTGATATTATTTATGTCTTAATCTAAATAGTTGTTATACATGTAGTACTAAAAAATCAATCTTGTCTAAAAAAAAAAAAGTATCCACTTTATTTCGTATAAATACATGTAGGCAATTTCCACACGCTTTCCAATTCATCATTCAATAAATATATAATGAATTAAAAATAAAACTGTTGTATGGTGGAAACCTCATGAAATCGAAATTACAGCGGTACGTCAAGTCAAGCTCCGAGCTCATTCATAATTGTTTTCCACCCAAACAGAATTAGCAATAAAGAAGAAATACACATTAAAGTAAAGAACTTTCATTTAAATGTTTTCTTGCTTTTTATTTTAGACTGTGACTGAAGATTTGCTCAAAAAAGAACATGATCAAGTCAAGCTTTACATTGAGGTAGGCTTCTCATTATAATTGTATTCATCATTCTTTTAAATAATTATTATCATCATTATTATAATTATTAAAATTATTTATAATATTTTTGTATCGTCATTGTTATTAGTTGTAGTAGTAGTATTAGTAATGGTACATTAATATTTTTAAAATGTATTATGCTTAGACTTCAATCCAAATAAGCTTCTCCTAAATCATCTTAGTGCAGAGGAGTGAAAATCCACTCTTTAAGGTGACATAATAGAGATCGTTTCATTTGGGAGAAGAAATCCACGCTAGAAATATTGGGATCCACTCAAAAGTAGAGATTTGGAGCACTCTTTTGAGAATGGATTCCATTTGTTTTTGAGCCATTAATTTTCACTCCAAAGCAAAGTAATCTCTAATATGCCTCTTGTTCATTGCCATAAGGCTGGTTTGTTATTATTCTCTTTACTACAGACTATCGTACAAGAGGCTGTTCTTGAAACAGTTTCAGACCCTGAACCAGCAATCGAAGAAGTCTCCCAAGCTCAAGCCGTCAAAAAGGTAAACATCTGAATATGAATGAATGCATTCTTCTGTTATTTAATCAATGTAGAACTGAGACATTTAACAAAGCATATTGGTTGCTTCATGTTTATACACATGAAAGTAAAACTAATAAATACAATTAAGAACTTGGAGCTATATATGAAATAGATGAAAATGGAAACCATTTTGTGGAATAACTGTTTCTTTTATCCTATAGGATGTTTCTGGAGACTTGAACACATTACTTGATATCAAGTAATGTATTCAGGTATCTATATACAAATAATTGATTCCTCTTTTGGCCTATTTTTAAAATTTAAATTTAAATTTAAATTACCCTGTGCAGTTTATTTTCATAAAGTACTTCAACCAGTCTTGCTTCTCCTAAATTATCTTAGTGCAGAGGAGTGAAAATCCACTCTTTAAGGTGACATAATAGAGATCACTTCAATTGGGAGAAGAAATGCACGCTAAAAATATTGGGATCCACTCAAAAGTAGGAATTTGGAGCACTCGTTTGAAGGTGGATTCAACTCCTTCTTGAGCCGTTGATTTCCACTCCAAATCAAAGTGATCTCTAGCTAATATCACTCCTAAAAGAGTTGAATTTTGTTCTCACTCTTGTTCATTGCCAAAAGGGTAGTTTGTTATTTTTCTACAGACTATCGTCCAAGACGCGGTTCTGGAGCGTGAGATAGACGAGTACCTAAATGCAATCTGTTCTGTAAGCAAACAAAAATAAAACATTTTGAATTTCATTACAAGATTTTTAAGTTCGAGTATTCAAACAAAGTAAATTACATCGCATTATAATATATCTTACTTCCACCTTTTGTGTGATTTTGTATTCAGACTTTATTGCAGGAAGGTCGGGGAGGGGGCAGATATATTGATTTTCATTACTTAAATTATATATCCCTCCTCTGAATATTCGTAGGTATAGTTGAGAACAATCTCTACTTTAAAGCATTATCGACCTTTTTATTTGAATAAATTACCAAATCTGAGTAAATATCGAATTAGCATATACTGAAACTCCGTCTTCAAATTAGCTATTATTTTGACAACAAAAAACAGCGACTATTTGATTAAAATTGTTAATTTAGGAATTTAAAGCTCACATCTTGTTCTTCCTTTCCCTTAGAATGTGATCGATGAATTGCTGTGCAAAGAACACCAGATCAAGCCATTTATTGAAGTAGCTACATCCTTATTTTTGTTCTTCTCAGTCTTGTATCCCAAACTAAATTAGAATACTCTTTTCTATTGCATTATCATAAACCAGCTTTCCTATATTTCTATTTCTGCAGACTATTGCCCAAGATGCATTTCTCGAGCATGACATCAAGGACAACCTGAATGGAATCTTTTCCGTAAGCAAAAAAAAAATTAAAAAAATCAACATTTTCTAATTGGTTATAAGATTTTAAGGTCGATTATTTAAACATTAAATTGTTACGCATTTTGATGGATCTTACTTCCATTTTTAGCGGGATTTTGTATTCCGACTTTATCTTAGGAAGCGAGGAGGCAGATATATTGCTTTTTATTATTCATCCCTCTCATTACAATTCGCGGAAAACCAAAAATACATTCACTTTTGTTGAGCCATGTCGACATATATTATTCATTTTTCTTTAAATTAATTAAAAGGGCAATATTTTGTGTATATAATTTCCTTTTCATTGTCGTAAACCAGCCCTTTTATAATATTATGTTTTCTGTTTTTTCAGACTATCGTCCGAGAGGCCAGGTTTGATCGAGAGGTTGAACTTTACATCAGCGACATTTTTGCCGTAAGCATCTCGGTATTTTCTAAAAGCATTAACTTTACGATTTTTTAAACATTGAACAAAATAAGTATCTTAATTGTCCTTTTTTGTTTCCTTTCATCAGTTTCAATTTGATTTTGCTGATTTTCATGGCAAATTTACATAACTTTTATTTTATTCATATCAGCGTTTTGTATGTGTTTATTTAACAATACTGATAAAAAACCAGCTGTGAACCACTTTTAGTGTGGTATGAATCATGTCCATTGACTAACTCCCGAATAATGTATCATTTCTTTTCAGACTATTACCCAGAAGTCGGCACTTGAGTATCATGTTGATGCCTTTCTTAGCGGTATATTTGAGGTAAGCGTGAAAAGCAAATGTATGGAGCATATAGTGCTTGGTTGCATTTTGAATGAACACAATGCTTTTATACTTCACCATTTAAATCCAATCGCTTTATCATAATTCGTTTTGTAGGTTGATGCGTGTCCCGACCCAAAATAAGTTCAAAACATAAATGGTTTCACTTTCAATTTGTTTAAGAAGTTTATTGTAAAATGCGATTTAACATAGTAGTTAATTTGTTAATCTTACTTTCCCCTCTTTCCAGGATGTGACTGCTAAGTATCTTTCACCACCACTGCCAACATCGCCGCTGACTACAACACCAGTACCACTACCAGCTCAACCACCGGAACCACTACGGGCTCCACTGCCAGTAGTACTACCCTTGACTTCACCTGAACCACTACCGGATCCACCACCACCAGAACTACCGTCGCCAGCACCTGAACCACTACTGGTTATCCCACACATAGCATTACTGGAACCACCACCACCAGCACATCTACTGGATCCACCACCAGTAGCACAACCGGCGCCGCCTCTAGAACCAGTACTGGATCCTCCGCCAGTATCACCACCGAGGCCACCACCAGATCCACTACCGGATCCAAAACCAAAAGCCCTATCGGTGCCACAACCAAAACCACTACCGGCACCTATAGTAGCACTACCAGCGTCATCATCATCATCACCACGTTCGCTAGTGCCACTACGACAAGCGCAACTATTTGCGCCACAACAATCAGTACCACTTACTGCACCACCACCCCAACCACCACAACCTCTGCCACCATTACTGCTACCGATAGGGGATATTCCTTGGGACGATCGCAATCCCTTGAAGATCTGGATTGAACGAGCTCAAGATCTCTTAGATAAGTCCACGCCCATCCCATTCCCTCCACCAATCGCGTCCCCCAGTCTTCCCATTGACATGGAGTCGGTCACACCAGGGTTATCGGTGCAGCAGAGACCAACTCATCATGAACAAGAAAATGAAGTTGGCTACTGTGTAAGCAGCGTACACGGCGGACGTTCATTATATTACATACAAAGTCCACCAAAAACATTGTACTTCCCGGGAAAGAATGCGGCAAAATAATTCTGAAAATCGCTGCCGACAAGGCGATACTACCTCTGATTCTGGCACCAACCCGGTCAGACGATCGAGTGATAAAAGCTATTTACGCCGTGGTTACCGGGGGTCCTGCTAATCGCAGATAGACATTCAACCTGAACCAAATATCATTGATTATAAATTACCATGAATATGTTTGTTAATTTATGGCAAATAAAAATCAATAAAATCCCTGTGGGGAAAAAAAGTCTGGAAACATCCTCATCTAAAAACAGAGAATGACTTAAATAGAAATATACTTCAATCTCGACCTCCTTCTCTGTTTTTATTAAATGTTCAATGCAAAAATAATGATATAATGCGCCAATATACCTGTGTATAAATACAATTAAAAACCATGATATGAACCGCATCGATTTAATAAAGTTATTACTACAAATCTTATCTGATTATTTTCCGAGTTTCATTGCAGTTTAGAGTATCATTAATTTCGTGCTACTTCTCAATTTCAGTCTCATTTGTTTCCTATATTCTCTGGTTTTTAACAATTTTTTGTCTATTTTTATATTATTTGTTGTTATTCTTCGATTCCAGATATTTATTGATTAGTTTCCTCTCTCTCTCTCTCTTTTTCATCTTTGAATTTGCTTTTATGTCTACCTCTGTCTGCCCCTCCCTTTTATATATCTCTCTCTTTTTCTCCTCTCTCCCCCTCTCCCTCTCTCTTTCATCAGGATATCAACAGCGCCCTCTCCCTAGATAGTTAATAATAAGGCAAAACAAACAACAGCAAGTCTCCCTCTTCTCCCTCTCTCTCTCCCTCTTTCTCTTTCATCTTTGAATTTGGTTTTATGTCTACCTCTGTATGTCTCTCCCTTTTCTATCCCTCTTCTCTCCCCCCCCCCTCTCTCTCTCTGTCTCTCTCTTTCTTATTGATTCCTGTTGCAAATATATATATACAAAATTATGGATGGAACACTTTTTAAAGTTTTACCTTCTGAACCCCCCCCCCCCCCCAATTTCTTCTTTCCATCTTTTCCAAAGGAATAAAGTGCCTGTCATGTCAGGACTATGATTGAGTTATTAATTTATTAAGTAAATGTACACCCCCCCCCCCCTCTCTCCCTCTCTCTTTCTCTTCTCTCTACCTCTTCCCCTATTTCATGACAGAGACCATGATTACCAGTTTGTACAAGACAGTCTTAGAAGTAAATGTATTCGGTACAATAACACAATTAATAACTCAATTATAGTCCTGACGTCACAGGCACTTTATTCCTTTAGAAGAGAGGGAAAGAGGAAAATGGAGAGGGTTGGGGGGGGGGGGGGTTCATAAGGTAAAACCTTAAAAATGGTTCCATCCATAATCTTCTTTATATATATTTACAGCAGGAATCAACACCCGCTTTACAAATGTCTTAAAATGCATTGTTCTCTTTAATATACTGTTGCCGGAGCTAAAGCCCGGATAATTTTTCGTAAGTACTTTGGAAGTGAACAGAATATTGCAATGCAAAAGAACGGAATTTTCATCAATATAAAATATCAATTGAAATAGATAGAACTGAATGGGGGGATACAAAACACGGTAGCAAGGAAAACAAAAAGTACAAAACGCAGGTGTTGACTTTGTTTGTTCGTTGCTGTGGTTTTTTTTTTTTTTACCAGGAACTAAATATTGCAGTTAGTCGTTTATCTTTTCCTTATCGAGACGAACTTGAGATATTTCCCGTTAAATTGACAGCTAAATTTCCTGAAAAAGCCTGATTTCATGGACCGATATAGCGGCATATTCTAACCCTATCCCCTCCCACATAAAAGAAGCACTATTTACCCCGCTCCCGCCACATCTAAATACACATCGACATAAAATGTGACGTCACTCCCTTGATGATCAAGTTGAAAGTGACATAGGTCGCTTGGCACACATTATACTTGGGAGCATCACTATATCCTGGATGTGTAGTAAAACAGGCAACATTGTCCACCAGCACATTAACGCGACATTTTGTAAAAACGTGCTGCAGCTACCGTACTAAACTGTTTTCATACATTATTAACCACTCAATATTGATGAAAAATAACAAACAAATAAAATACCAGTTTCTACGGAAGCGTTAAAGTGCCCTTCTACTTGACGACATGACGAGATATTTCATCTTGTCAAGTCGACTTAATATCCATATCATGTCGACATGTAAAGATATTTAACCTACCATGTCGACTTATCAACTTTTATTAGTCGACACTGCGAAATAAATTATCTTGCCAAGTCGACTTCACAAAAAGTTCATGTCGTCATCGCGACATAAGTTATCTTACCAAGTCGACTTCTAAAAGAATACATGTCGTCATGGCAACATATATTATCTTACCAAGTCGACTACCCAAAAAGTAATGTCGACATGGCGAAATAAATTATCTTGCCAAGTCGACTTCACAAAAAGTTCATGTCGTCATGGCGACATGTATTATCTTGCTAAGTCGACTTCACAAAAAAGTTCATCTCGTAATAGCGACATAAATTATCTCACCAAGTCGACTTCCCAAAAAGTATATGTCGTCATGGCGAGATATGTAGTGTGACGACTATTTCATGCAGCGCGCGTATATGGCAAGCCCTTTGTGTAAAAACCAGATAAACTCTATTTCTCTCAGTTAAACTCTGTTTTTCTCAGATAAACTCAGTTTATCAACAGTTAAACTCAGTTTATCAACAGTTAAACACAGTTTATCAGAAAAACTCAGTTTATCAAGAAAAACTAAGTTTTTCTGATAAACTCAGTTATTCAACTGATAAACTCTGTTTATCTGTTGATAAACTGAATTTATCTGTTGATAAACTGAATTTATCATTGATAAACACAGTTTTTCTGATAAACTGAGTTTATCTGAGAAAAACAGAGTTTATCTGAGAGAAATAGAATTTATCTGGTTTTTACACAAAGGGCTTGCCATATACGCGCGCTGCATGAAATAGTCGTCACACTACATATCTCGCCATGACGACATATACTTCTTGGGAAGTCGACTTGGTGAGATAATTTATGTCGCTATTACGAGATGAACTTTTTTTGTGAAGTCGACTTGGCAAGATAATACATGTCGCCATGACGACATGAACTTTTTGTGAAGTCGACTTGGCAAGATAATTTATTTCGCCATGTCGACATTACTTTTTGGGTAGTCGACTTGGTAAGATAATATATGTCGCCATGACGACATGTATTTTTTTAGAAGTCGACTTGGTAAGATAACTTATGTCGCCATGACGACATGAACTTTTTGTGAAGTCGACTTGGTAAGATAATTTATGTCGCCATGACGACATGAACTTTTTGTGAAGTCGACATGGTAGGTTAAATATCTTTACTTTAACGCTTCCGTAAGTTTCGGTTATGAATTTTACTTGAATTTCCGGTAATTCTAGCAAGACTTCTGCCGGATCAGTGCATAGTCCATCGTTCTTAACTCTGTTCCTCCATTTTCTAATGTTACGTATGTGTTACAAAAAAGGGGGATACGTTTGATGTGGTAAGGAGTGAGATCGGATTTTAGTGAGCTTGTAGTGGCCTTTAAAAATGTTCTTGCGACCTCCTGTTATAATATGTGATTTCCAAAATGTGCAGGTACCATACCGGTACACGTGAGAGATATAACACGTACCGTAAAATATTTTGGTGACAATAGTCAAATTACTGACTATTTTCGCCATTAAACCAAAACACAACAACAACAACAACTCTTTCTCCTTGTGGACGGGTGAAGCTTTTCTTCACACACCTGATCGGAGATGAAGGTAGCCCATCCAATGTGTAAAAATTGCCAATTTGATAAGTGTAAGGATCGCATTGTACATATACAACCGCTATACTACCACACACGCAATATATGCTTTGTGTATTGTATCCGTGAGTGCAACGATGGCTGGCTACCAATTAAAATAGGCATGGTGGTCGGATATAATGAGAGTAGGATGATGGGGGGAGGGGGGGGGGGGGGGGTAAAGCGCAGTACTAAGGGGCAAATCAAAGAATTATACTAAGACCTCACCTCATGTATGTTAGAAATTAAAAAGTTATAATCTTCTTTTGAATTGCAATATATCCCCGCACCATTATAAATCATGCATGAATTGTATTTGTCATATGTTATATATTTGAAAGGTGTTGTAACGATTCAAGCTCTATTTGCCTATGTGTCATCACCTTGTGTGTTCTTTCTTCAAACTGTATATTAGTTGCAACATGTCTTTGATAAATCATTGTCATATTCTTTTTCTTGTGAAGTCAATTCAAATGGATTGTAGTATTGAAATGATTTGTTATATTATATTCATTTTTCATGTGATGTTAACTTCGATGAATTGTGAAATTGTGAACATGCATCAATAAATAAATAAATAAATATGCCTTTTCTCTGGGAAAAGGAGCATTGACTCATTAAATACCAAATCACAGAAACTATTCACCATTATGTCACCGTCATGTACATATTTTCTATGGATATAATTTTTCACGATCTCATCTCTTTACCACATCAGCGCCATGTATACATTGTCGATGGATAAAGTGGAATATTTATTCTTCACCACCCTACCCTAACTTTTCACCACCCTAGCATCATGTACATAATCGTCTATAGATAAACTGTAATATTAATTCTTCACCACCCTACGCTATCTTTTCACCACCCTAGTAGCGCCATGTACATTGTCTATGGATAAACTGGAATATTAATTCTTCACCACCCTACGCTATCTTTTCATCACCCTAGCGCCATGTACATTGTCTATGGATAAACTGTAATATTAATTCTTCACCACCCTACGCTATCTTTTCACCACCCTAGCGTCATGTACATTGTATATGGATAAACTGTAATATTAACTCTTCACCACCCTACGCTAACTTTTCACCACCCTATAGCGCCATGTACATTGTCTATGGATAAACTGGAATATTAATTCTTCACCACCCTACACTAACTTTTCACCATCCTAAAGCCATGTACATTGTCTATGAATAAAGTGGAATATTAACTCTTCACCACCCTACGCTAGCTTTTCACCACCCTATAGCGCCATGTACATTGTCTATGGAAAAACTAGAATATTAATTTTTCACCACCCTACGCTAACTTTTCACCACCCTAGCGTCATGTACATTGTCCAGGCGCGTACGCAGGGGTGGTGTTTGGGGGATTAAACCCCCCCCTTTGGTATTTTTATGTGTATAAACCCCCCCTAAAAAACCTTAAAACCCCCCCCCCCCTTTGGGATTTTTTTTTTTTTTTTTTTTTTTTTAATTATTATTAAAAAAAAAAAAAAATTCCCATGGATGACCTAAACAAGTGACCTCACCCCCCCCCCCCAACGGAGCAACATGTCAAATTTTCAAATTTCGAGACAAAAAAAAAAAAAAAAGTGTCCTCTTACCCCCCCCCCCCCCCCCCGCTTATTCAGCGGCTGGCTGAGTCGTTGCGAAATTTTCGGCCCGATTTATAAATGTTAAAACCCCCCCCTTGAAAAAATCCTGCGTACGCGCCTGACATTGTCTATGGATAAACTGGAATATTAATTTTCACCACCCTACGCTAACTTTTCACCACCCTAGCATCATGAACATTGTCTATGGATAAACTAGAATATTAATTTTTCACCACCCTAGCATCATGTACATTGTCTATGGATAAACTGGAATATTAATTTTTCACCACCCTATACGCTAACTTTTCACCACCCTAGCGTCATGTACATTGTCTATGGATAAACTGGAATATTAGTTTTTCACCACCCTACGCTAACTTTTCACCACCCTAGCATCATGAACATTGTCAATGGATAAACTAGAATATTAATTTTTCACCACCCTACGCTAACTTTTCACCACCCTAGCGCCATGTACATTGTTTATGGATAAACTGGAATATTAACTCTTCACCACCCTACGCTATCTTTTCACCACCCTAGCGTCATGTACATTGTCGGTGGATAAACTGGAATATTAATTCTTCACCACCCTACACTAACTTTTCACCACCCTAAAGCCATGTACATTGTCTATGGATAAAGTGGAATATTAACTCTTCACCACCCTACGCTAGCTTTTTACCACCCTATAGCGCCATGTACATTGTCTATGGAAAAACTAGAATATTAATTCTTCACCACCCTACGTTAACTTTTCACCACCCTATAGCGCCATGTACATTGTCTATGGATAAACTGGAATATTAACTCTTCACCACCCTATACGCTAACTTTTCACCACCCTATAGCGCCATGTACATTGTTTATGGTTAATTGAAATATTAATTCTTCACCACCCTATACGCTAACTTTTCACCACCCTATAGCGCCATGTACATTGTCTATAAACTGGAATATTAACTCTTCACCACCCTACGCTAACTTTTCACCACCCTATAGCGCCATGTACATTGTCTATAAACTGGAATATTAACTCTTCACCACCCTACGCTAACTTTTCACCACCCTAACATGTACATTGTCTATGGATAAACTGGAATATTAACTCTTCACCACCCTACGCTAACTTTTCACCACCCTAGCATCATGTACATTGTCTATGGATAAACTGGAATATTAACCACCCTACGCTAACTTTTCACCACCCTAGCATCATGAACATTGTCTATGGATAAACTGGAATATTAATTTTTCACCACCCTACGCTAACTTTTCACCACCCTAGCATCATGTACATTGTCTATGGATAAAGTGGAATATTTATTCTTCACCACCCTACGTTAACCTTTCGCCACCCAATTACAATACAGTTTATTGAAGTTAAAACGGGTACTATGTCCTATGTGCAGGCCAAAAATAATGACGAGGTTAAATTCCAACGTCATTTGAAAGATAAT
>JAVYIG010017721.1:0-24660 GCA_035222895.1 Strongylocentrotus droebachiensis | reverse complement strand
TCATTTGCATTACATGATCTTATACTGGAAGGTATTTGTATCATTGTTCACCAATTACTTAGAGTTATCTTTCCAGCAATCTTTCTATCTGATTTAATGAGTCACAATGGATTGTTCATTAAAAAATAGAGCATACAAACCACATTGCATGTGGAGGATTAGGCTTTAATACACAAAGCCTACAAGTTACCTAGCTATAGGCCTATATGTACATACACTACATGTACTGTACATGTACGTAAAAGGATTTCCTTGATGATTGTCATTAGGCGTGTCTGCACTATCTCGAGATTGCCAAATATCCAGCTATTTGAATTATCCCGATCGCAAACTATCCAGCTTATTTGCGTCTTCATTAGACCGAAGTAGCAAATTAGCTGGATAGTTGGTCGGGATAATATCCCAAGATATCTCGGTCTAGTTTGCGGTTTTCCGTGTTTACTCGAGGTCAGTGGTTGTACTAGCGTGCTGAGCGGTATAGATCGCATGTGCCAACCGGAAATCGTTGTGCATGATGGGATCGGGATATTTGACTCCGTACTTCGGTCTAATGAAGACGGTCGCAAACTATCCCGCTAGTTCGGAAATAGTGGGATATTTTGCAAACTAGACCGAGATATCTTGGGATATTATCCCGACCAACTATCCAGCTAATTTGCCACTTCGGTCTAATGAAGACGCAAATAGCTGGATAGTTTCGATCGGGATAGTTCAAAATAGCTGGATATTTGGCAATCTCGAGATAGTGCAGACACGCCTATTATTTCCTTAAATTCAAGTCTTTTTTTGCAATAAGCTCATACAGAGATCAAGCTTCACCTATTAAACCTTTCCTACATGTAGCACTAAAAACTCAGGAATGTGATTTTTTTGTTGGTAAAGATGATTTTGCTTGCAGTATAAGTGCTCCTATTCATTTTGTTTCAGGTATCTGTGTGTTAGAGGGATTTGTCAGAGAATATGTGGACTTGTGCCCCCCCCCCCCCCAACCCCAAATAATTCTAGATCCGCCACTGACACTGTACATGCAGCAAGAAAGTGATTTGTCATTTTTGTTATGATAAATCAGCTAAACCTGTCCATGGAGATAGTGAAAGCCAATACCACAAAGTTTTGACAGTCGTTGTGAAATGTTGACAAAAGGAAATAATCAAGTAGATCCTCGAGGTGGCTCACCTCCATATATTCTACAATGAATAATAAACACAAAACTTGGCTTCCACAAATCAGTTCTTGCCACCTACTTCAGGGAAAGAAGAAGAAGAAGAGGAAGGAGAAGAAAAAAGGAGAAGAAAAAAGTGGAAAACACTAGCATGAACTTCTAATCAGAAAACTTGCCAACAAAAAAAGAGCACAACTTTTCACAAGCTGAAATCAAAAGAATATCTGGGTAAGTGGTACAATGTAGCCTTTTGACAAGGCCTCGTTGACTCTGGCTATAAAGCGGCTGAGATGAGTCTAGATACCCGGAGTGAACGCGAGACCGAATGACGAATGTCATGAGGCCTTTTGGAAAGTGGGTTTCACTGCTCCGCATGAATTATTCATAGATACATATTAGCATGCCAATACGCCTACTTTGGATTTATTGACCAATCATAACGGCGATCTCCCCGTTGGCTTCGTTCGTGATTCGTTCCATGTAGAGGTCAGTGGTCTTAGCATATATACGTAATAGTTCATAGTAGGTCCATGTTCGTAGAGTTTACTATGTGTGTGTGTGTGTGTGTGTGTAAAAGCTGACGTCACGCGGAGATACGTCCGCTGATTGGACACTACCTTTTCTGAAGCGAGTTCCAGTCGGAAACAAGGGTTAACATAAAAAATCCAAACCAGATTGATAAAGGCCACAGGTCTGGGCAATTCGCATTGGCGTTCATTCAGGTTTTCGCGATTAGTCTCTTTTTAGTCGCTCGGCGTCTATCAGGCATGTGGCCTTGTTTAAAGGCTAGGTAAGTGGTGACTTTTGTACCCTAGGACATTGCTTAAATAGTTTTAAAAGAAAAAATGAAATGCCCCAACATTTTCATTTTTTACAATTATTCTGTTATTTCCATGCACCAGCAACACCACTCTCATTGTGGACTTCAAAATTATATACAAAATGCTATATCAGAATATTCACAGGCCTACAATGTACATGTACAGTAATTTTTTTTTTTTTTTTTTCAGAACACATTCCTGTTTGTATGAAAAAGGGTTTCTAGTTCTACATGTACGTGTGCACAGAACTTGACCCTAATACATTATGTAGGCACCTGGGATACATGGGTGCCCAAAATCTAGTTTAGGACCCACAACATTTTTACATTTTAACAAGAGGTTTATGCATACAGGTATCAAAAATCTCAATCCGGATCCAATATGAAAATAGAGAGTAGAGCCCTGGTGTTCAATGTTCAGTGTACATGTACAATTTTACCTCGTTCATCAAAACGGTTTTCTGAGAAACAGAGTGTGGTTAGAAATGATAGTAAATAAAGTGTTGTGTTACCATTTTGTTTTCATTATTAAAATTAAAGCATATCCTGTTCTAACTTCTTCCTCCTTGGAAAATAGGTGAAACTTACGTTCTTGGAACCACATAGGCCTAAATTATACTCTTTGAGAGAAATTGAAACATTTAATACTGTCTAACATTTTAAAGGCTAAAGTACACTGTACATGTACACATGTGTACATGTACCAGATGTAAAGTGTACATGTACAGTACGTATCTCAGATGGCTTGAGTACTTTGTACATGTACATGTATGTACTGTAGATGTCAAATGTAGTTTTGGAGTTCATATTATCGTGATTATGGGTTAATTTGGAAAATTTGTAAAATTTCTTTTTTCTCTTTTCTAAACTAATCATAGACTGTACATGTACTGTACATGGCAATTGGCAATAACCTATTTTTAATGTCCATATATATACATGTACATGTGTATGAATTAGGAAAGTACAGGAGATTAAAGAGGCATTTCCTAATTAAATGTACATGCTCAAATTCGCCCTTTCTGCAAGAGATAAGAGAACAATGCCAGAGGAAGATGACTTGCTTGTGACCACAGCCAAGGACCAAGGTCAAACCATGCCAATTATGAACAATGACCGCTAGCACATGACAAGACCGCAGATACAGATATCATGGTCAAGTATTGCTGGTCAGGAGTGCAGTGCAAGTACTCCTACATGTAAGTAGTTCAATCAATATGCAAATTTTACACTGGAGAATTTAGTGATTTTATCAAAAAAATTGAGTAAAAAGATAAACGTCTAAACATATACATTGTAAATGTACCGGTACATGTACATGAAGAAGTGTATTTGTATTTTCAAACATGTCAACATACACACATAATGTACATGTACATGTACATGTAGAGGTCTACATGTCTTCATATAATTTGATATCACAAATTCTCTTCAGCATAATCTCAATGACCCTTTGGCTGACAAAAGCATCTCAAATTTACTAGTACACACTGAACATCAAAAGTTTGCAATCGTGGGCTCAGTGCCAAGATTTTTCTTTGAAAAAGGACCCCCAATCTCTGTGTCTCACTGACCTGTGTGGTTGCCGATGATCTACAACGTTTTCCTGTCATTTTGGTTTCTGGCACCACGTCTTCAGTCGCTTCCTCCTCCAAAATTTTGTCCTCCATCTCCCGAACAGAGAGCAGTTCACACCTTACACAGTCAAGACTGGCATGTTTCCCCATTGTATCGTCGTTGGCTTTGGACGTACATGTATCGGAGAGATTCAAATCGCAACCATCCACAGGGGCACAATAACAGTTTGATTCACCAAGCATTTGGCTGTTGTGTTTTGGTTCCATGGGCCTAGTAGTAGAAGCCTTGGATAATAATATTTTGGCTTATGCAATCCTAAATGGACACCAATAACAATCTTCCTCAACAACAGATATCACGCCTGTACAGTACACCTACATGTCGTACATACATGTACGTGCAAGTACCGGTACATGAGACAGTAGTATGTTGCATGCAGCAACTTCACTAGGATATTGCATCACACTGAAAAACAGCTGCCTGCAGTTATGAATATGCATGATCTGTATTCACACACTTCACTGGCTTGTACACTGTACGTGTTGTGCACTGTAGAGTACTAGAGTATGAACAGTGGAGCACACACACACAAATACACACAGTCAGCTCATGCCCAAGCTTAGCTATGATTGGCTACAGGATGGGGGTAAGTTGAAGGTGTGTCTCCTCATGAATATGTATCACTTCCTTTTTCACCAAACCATGTGTAGTCTACACTCAATACACTTCCAGGCCTGTACATACTGTAAAGTAGTACATGATCATGCCAAATTCATGTATTTTCAAAGGTTATCATCAAATCAAAGAAGAAATAAATGGAACTTCTTGGTAGTATTATTCTAGCCTTTCCTGAGGAAGGTCACAACCTGAACAAAGCCGATTCCACAGGATATCCATCAAATTAATCGCAAGTACCGTCCTTCAGAAGACTATCCTCAAACCCTGAAAAGTCACCTCTGGGCGATGTAAACACTTGCTGGTGACGTCTTGTTGGCCAGAATCCCAACACAACAGAGGAGTACCGGTATGCTAGCTTGGCTTGAACTTGATCAATAATTTCCATGTAAACATAGAACATAGCCACATACCAAGCCCGGTCACGAGCATATTGCTTGCGTCAGAGTGGCCTCAGCATGCACACTTGAGTGAAATAAGACGTTTATATTAAAACTATATAGTACTCACATTTTCTAGTTCCTTCAATTCAAAGAATTTACCACATGATAAGTTGCTACATGTGAGAATCATACATGGAGCAAGAAAGAGAAAGTGATTTGTTGTTTTGTTTTGGTTAATCTTTGGACATGTGCACTATACAGTTAAAGAAGCCACAATTATTATTATTATCAGCAATAAGAACTGTGCTTTTAAATCAGTACAGTCTCAAAATTATCACTGGTTTTGTTTACTTCATTCTACAGTGTACATGTACATACGGGTAGTAGAGAATGGAGATTCAAAAATGTACAAGTGTATGATTGAAATGTAAAGAATCTGCCTACTTGACCTTTCTATCTTGAGTGCCACATTCTGAGTTCTGACAAGATTGGGTTCGATGAAGTGAAAGCTGTCATGTATATTGAAGTTTTCAGTATTATTGAGAATGTAAAATTGTCATCTGTTCAGAACCAGAAGGGCATAGTGCATGTAATAATATCGTTCTGGCTCCAAACTATTGCTAAACATGAAGTTGTTTTTTTAAGGCCTAAAACTTGATGCTTTATGTATTTATCAAAACAATCAAGGAAGACCAGGATACATCATATTACATTTAATACAGATTATCAATTGATTTTTAGACTTATTACTTTTCAAAGTTCTTTTGTGTTTTATAGTCCATCCACAAAAATGGGCCTACAATTTACATGTACATGTACATGTATACAGTGTACATGTACATGTGTGTATGTAGAAAGTGCATGCCTTTGTACATGATGCAAGCATGTACAGTGTTCATGTACAGTACATGTACATGTACATGTACATGTATGTGCACACTGTAGTTTGTGAACATTGTCACTATTTTATTTGGCCCCTCCTTCCCTTCGAGGTCATGACGGTAGGCCTACATACATGTATACAACAATAGTTGAAACTGTTTTTAATGATCTGTTCCATGTGTCATTCTATGCCATCTTCTGTCATACCATGACACCTATTTAATTCAACAGTTATTCACTTTTTGTTTAAATGTCTATTGCTTTACAATATATTGTCACACTACATCAAAAGCATTATTGATTTCAATTTGATAAGATACCGGTATTGATTTTTCTCATCCCTGGAGGACTTTCATTGTTCAAACAGCTGATGCTTCTTTTTCAGAGGCTTTCATTGTGTTCATTCACACTGTAGACATTGTCTGCTTCTTCCTTTTCTTCTATTGTGACAAGTTCTTCTTTCATTTGTGTATTAGCCTTGTTTCCAGACAGTGTAAATAGCGTCAGGGACAAACTCACTCTCTAAAATCTTCAATAGCGAGAATCCCTACACACAATTTCTATCTATGTGACTGAATGCTTCAGAACTTTCAAGCTTGGTTACAGCTATAATATCAAGTCTGAAGGACCTACAATGTACATGTATATGTACTGTACACATGTAGATTTGTGAGCATATTTGAGTGTGATTTTTCATTGAGCAAGCATTATTCATGCTGTACATTGTACGAACACTCTCTTGTGACAATCATACTGTACACTGTACATGTATGTAACTTTTCTTGCTTATCGCTGGTCAACTATTAAAAACAAAAGTGGTTTGTAATCTACTTTTACAGCATACATGTACAGTGCCGTACATGTAGTAATGCACATGTACTGTATGCCCTCATAACAATTAAAAAACCAAACTTAAATTTAAAACAAAAGTGCTGGTACATGAACATGAACATGTACAGTACAGGTTTAGTGTATTTATGAAAGCTTAAACTATTACAAATGTTTGGTCTTAATTGAAGAATAACAAAATACACACATGTAGACCCACAGTACTTCATTAGCACCCCCCCCCCCCTCCCCCTCCTCCCCTCCCCTCCCACCAACAAATTATCTCTCTCCCTCTCTCCATCTTTATCAACATTTACAATGTACACGTACATGTACATGTACATGTACTGTACAATATATAGATTACAAGTTTCTGTCATTCTTCCCTTTATTCTTCCCCCTATTAACTCCTATACCAACTGGTGTAAATGGGCTTCAATACCTGAGAGCAAGACTAAATGTAACTACCGGTACAACAGAACAAGAAGCCTTTTATGATGTAAAACGCTGTCAAGAACCGCTTGTTCATGCCTGGACTGCTGAATTGATGATGCAATAAATATCTCTCTTTAAAGGTAAAGACCAGTAGTGGTCAGGCGATTGCATTGTGAAAGAAACGTTGTGGAATCGATCAGAAAAGGTTGATCATCTAGCATCTAACATCTGCAAGGTTCTGGAATCATCAAAATGATAAGAAATTTGGCCCATTCTTCGTAAAGTTACAAGCACTATACACAGAATGATCTATATGGGCCTACCCTATATCTCTCACCAGACCATGAGAGAAACAAATTTGCTAAATATATAAGTTAGTAGGCCGTTTCCCGGCAAATTTTTTATCATCGTGTATTAGTCAAAACATCTTTCACATGATTGGTAATGAGAGCTTCCATTTCATTTTTTGAAATTGGGGCGTTTCCATTACTGGTCTTTACCTTTAACACACTGTAGACCCACCCCCTCCAGAGCCTGGGCGTAATGTATTGTATTCAGTGTATTGTTACAGTAGTATTGCCGAAGTAATTCATCAAAGGCACTTTGACAAGACACAGGACAGTACATCACATACCTACATGTACACATACTGTACTGTACTACAAATCCATGTATACTATACATGTACGTGTACATGTACATGAGCTTGTGCATCCAGAGTTTAAGAATTAAGATGACAAGATTTATTCTTCTTCTTCTAAAAGAGTTGTCTGGAATTTGTGTCTTTAACATTTAGTATACAGTTTATGATTATTGGATAATGAACTCATCTACATGTACATGTACTGTACAGGGTCCATGAATATTTGTTAAAAACTCAGTTTAGGAAGGTTGCTCTTGTCTTTAAAAATCAAATACATCATTGCATTAATAGGTATTGAGGTCTGTAGACTGTGGAGGGCCTGCAAAAACATTTTCCTAAGTTTCAAATCATTGAAATGGGAAACAAAGGTACAGTATGCAAAACAAAAGCACCCTACATGTACATGTAACATGAAGTAATGGAAAGTTCCATAGTGACACACCACCTTATTTCAGCCAATCACAGGTGAGTATCGGTACTGCTTGTGTTCCAAGTGCATGTACACAGGTTGCGTCCATGAGACGACACATTCAAGTTCATCTGATGTCATACATGTAGAATGTGCATTACGACAAAGTATTGCACTCATAAAATATCCAGTTACCAAAAAATTGAAATGCATCCCTCAGACCCTACCCCCCCCCCCCCGACCTAATGTACATGTACATGTACTGCACATGTACAGGTACTGTATCTTTCTACCCATATTTATTTTACCTCATTTACACAAGTACAAAGTTGTATTATACAGTGCGTCCCAGAAAAAACGAAACCGAGAATCATCAATGTTTTATCATAACTTAATTACAATTATAATAAATAAATGACACATATTCACATATTTGGAAAGCTTATTTCCTCCTCTTTCATTTGATGTAACTCATATGATGCATATTTCACGCATGAGTAAATAATAATAATAATGTGACTTATATCGCGCCAAATCCACTCTGTGGAGTGCTCAAGGCGCGTGTAAAACAGGAAAAACGATCAAGACTTGAAAAGGAATGTTTTGAGATGAGTTTTGAAAGAATCAGAAGATAAACATTTTCTGATGTCTTCAGGAAGGCCATTCCATAATTTAGGACTAGAGTATGCAAATGATCTTTCCCCCCACGTTTTGGTAATTTTGGGGGTCACAAGAAAATTGGAAGTGGATGAGCGTAGAGGTCTTGCAGGAGTGTAGTTTTGGATTAGAGAGATAAGGTATTGAGGAACAGAGCCGTGAACGCAATAAAAGGTAAGCAACAAAATTTTGAAAACAATGCGATCTTTTACTGGGAGCCAGTGTAGCGACTGCAAAACTGGGGAAATGTGGGTACGCTTGGAGGTCAGAGAAACAATACGAGCTGCAGCGTTTTGAGTGATTAAAATCAATTTGAAGAGAGGAAACCAAAAAGTCATTTGGCAAGCGGTATCTGAATTTTAAAGGGAAAATTACATTTCTAGAAAGTTCAATTTCTCCCCTTTCATATGACACCTCAATCAGGAATAACAAAGTTCTGTTTGTTTAAAGTAATGCTTGCATTTCCATAATTTGATCAAACATGTTCGTTTTTACTGTTTCTTGTCATTGCAACGAACAGAGATGACAAAAGACTTTACTCCGTTTCGTTGACGATCAGCCATGCACAAAGAAGGCGAAAGACCTGATGCATGGCTGATCTTCAACGGGAGAAGAAGAAAACAATAACAACAAAACTTCTTTAAAAAAAATTAAAGGCTAAGTCTACTCCAAAAATAATTTGCTTTGAATAGATGCAAAAAACAGAGAAACAAAAATTTGAGTAAAATCAGATAACTAATAAAAAAGTTATTAATTTTGTTTAAAGAATGAAAAACTATGGAACTTAATAGAAAATCACTACACAAATTGCCAATTCGGTTATCAGTTTGTGATGTCATTGCCTCACTATTTATCAATTGCTTTATATATTTTTATCCCATTAATTTCCCTTTTTATCCCCAAAAGATTGATTTCCCCATGCCTTTGTCCAGGTTATATGATTTGTATCATATTGTAGAAAGCAAGCATACTCCAACGTTTCATAAATCTTTATTTCTAATATTATTGTCTTTTTATATTGATTTTTCCTATTTACAGTTTGTTCCTGTAGCTACATGTTCATGTATCACACCTCACTGTAGTATAAAATGAAATACAGGGCAAAAATGAGTGAATTGACTGACACTTGGCGTAATTTAGGGAGTAGGGACAAACATGTAGAAGGGTTCTTGACAAGATAATTATTCTGACTAATGAAGCAGACCCTTTTAATTGTAACTACTCATAATGAAATGAGATGAATACAATTAAATTTAGGTATTAATTGTCCGTTTGGAAATTTGTTATTCACTGGTAAAAGTTTACGGAAATCAAATTTAAAAAAAAAATAATCATAAACTAGACATATAATACTTGTTTGGAACAAGTATAGGTGGGCTGGTCAACTAAAATTTGACACAAAATGGAACAAAAATAAGCGAGATACTGCTAAAAAACAATGTCATGTACATTAATGATGTGAACGAAATTCACCTTCCTTAGGCATAACACGCAACTTAAGAAATTTCTGATACGTGCCATTTAATCGTAATTTTCACTATGATGACGTGATCAAAATGAAAAATGATGGCTACTGAGCTTGTAGAGAATTGTCTTAGCTACAACATATCGAAATTTGGAAGAAAATCGACCAATATTTACAGAGATACAATCAATTTTACATAAATATGCTGACTTCATAATATGCAAATTCGTATTTTGAGTTCCAAGACCATTGTGATGATGTCACGATACACTTAATGGCCAAATGAGACATGGAATCATATTTCTGACTCATACTCTATCTAAATATGAAAAAAAATTGAAGGTCACGGTTCATTCCAAAGAGCTACAATGGATTTTGTATAGGCATGTTTTTGCCCATATATGCTATGTATTAAAAGAGCTCGCGCGCACGGATATTTATCTTGAATTGACGCTCATCTTTTTATTAATGGTCATAAAGAGATAAAAATGGTATCAAATTCCTTGAAAAATTATGAGAATTATCATGAAAGAAAAAAAAATGGCGATTCTATGTTTTGTAATGGTGTTACGCGCGAAAACGCGCGCGCATGCTCGTACGCGCGATTTTTTATAAAATGCTTAAAATGACCTGAAACGTATGCAAAATAAATTTGAGACGATTTTGAGCATTTAAAAATTTTGCGCGCGCACTGACGCGCGGACGTACGCGCACGCGCGCGTTTTTTGACCTGAAATTGACTGGACTGATATTGACCTTGATCATAATAAATATGAATGAGAAATACCTTTTGGTTATGAAGATATGATCATGAGTTTATTTTCAGAAAATTTCACAAAATGGCGCCTAGATGACGTCATCAATCAAGGTCAAGGTTGAAAACCTTACTGTGTTTTATCCATATGCCTATACATATGTGTGCCAAATTTCAAGTGATTTGACTTAGACAATTTCAAGTTATCTTGCTAACAAAAAAGTGGCGAGAATTAAGAAAAATAAATAAATAACTAGACATGTAATACTTGTTTGGAACAAGTATAGGTGGGCTGGTCAACTAAAATTTGAGACAAAATAGAGCAAACATAAGCGACATACTGCTTACAAATTCTTAAAAGACAATATCATGTAGATTCATAACGTGAACTAAATTCACCTTCTATAGGCATAACACGCAAATTATGAAGTTTTTGACATGAGGATTTTAATCAAAATTTTCACTATGATGACGTCATCAAAATGAAAAATGGTTATTACTGCGCTTGTAGAGAATTGTCTTAGCTACAACATATCGAAATTTTGAAGAAAATTGATCATTATTTACAGAGATACAATCAATTTTACATAAATATGCTGACGTCATAATATGCAAATTCGTATTTTGAGTTCCAAGGCCATTGTGATGATGTCACGATACATTTAATGGCCAAATGAGACATGGAATCATATTTCCGACTCATACTCTATCTTAATATGAAAAAAAATTGAGGATCCCGGTGCATTCCAAAGAGCTATAACGGATTTTGTATAGGCATGTTTTTGCCCATATATGCTATGTATTAAAAGACCTCGCGCGCACTGACATTTATCTTGAATTTACGCTCATCTTGTTAATAATGGTCATAAAGAGATAAACATGGAATCAAATTCCTTGAAAAAATATGAGAAATATCATGAAAGAAAAAAAAATGGCGATTCTATGTTTTTTAATAGTGTTACGCGCGAAAACGCGCGCGCATGCTCGTACGCGCAATTTTTTATAAAATGCTTAAAATGACCTGAAACGTATGCAAAATATATTTGAGACGATTTTGAGCATTTAAAAATTTTGCGCGCGCATTGACGCGCGGACGTACGCGCACGCGCGCGTTTTTTGACCTGAAATTGACTGGACTGATATTGACCTTGATCATAATAAATATGAATGAGAAATACCTTTTGGTTATGAAGATATGATCATGAGTTTATTTTCAGAAAATTTCACAAAATGGCGCCTAGATGACGTCATCAGTCAAGGTCAAGGTTGAAAACCTTACTGTGTTTTCTCCATATGCCTATACATATGTATGCCAAATTTCAAAGCATTTGATTGAACAATTTCAAAGTTATTTTGCTAACAAAAAGTGGGTCGAAATAAGAAAAATAAATAATAAATAATAAACTAGACATATAATACTTGTTTGGAACAAGTATAGGTGGGCTGGTCAACTAACATTTGAGACAAAATAGAGCAAAAATAAGCGACATACTGCTTACAAATTCTTAAAAGACAATATCATGTAGATTCATAACGTGAACTAAATTCACCTTCTATAGACAAAACACGCAAATTATGAAGTTTTTGACATGAGGCCTTTAATCCAAATTTTCACTATGATGACGTCATCAAAATGAAAAATGGTTATTACTGCGCTTGTAGAGAATTGTCTTAGCTACAACATATCGAAATTTTGAAGAAAATTGATCAATATTTACAGAGATACAATCAATTTTACATAAATATGCTGACGTCATAATATGCAAATTCGTATTTTGAGTTCCAAGGCCATTGTGATGATGTCACGATACACTTAATGGCCAAATGAGACATGGAATCATATTTCCGACTCATACTCTATCTTAATATGAAAACAAATTGAGGATCCCGGTGCATTCCAAAGAGCTATAACGGATTTTGTATAGGCATGTTTTTGCCCATATATGCTATGTATTAAAAGACCTCGCGCGCACTGACATTTATCTTGAATTTACGCTCATCGTGTTAATAATGGTCATAAAGAGATAAACATGGAATCAAATTCCTTGAAAAAATATGAGAAATATCATGAAAGAAAAAAAAATGGCGATTCTATGTTGTGTAATGGTGTTACGCGCGAAAACGCGCGCGCATGCTCGTACGCGCGATTTTTTATAAAATGCTTAAAATGACCTGAAACGTATGCAAAATAAATTTAAGACGATTTTGAGCATTTAATTTTTTTGCGCGCGCACTGACGCGCGGACGTACGCGCACGCGCGCGTTTTTTGACATGAAATTGACCGGATGGATATTGACCTTGATCATGATAAATATGAATAAGAAATACCTTTTGGTTTTGAAGATATGATCATGAGATGATTTTCAGAAAATTTCACAAAATGGCGCCTAGATGACGTCATCAGTCAAGGTCAAGGTTGAAAACTTTACTGTGTTTTGTCCATATGCCTATACATATGTGTGCTAAATTTCAAGGCATTTGATTGAGCCATTTTCAAGTTATCTTATTAACAAAAAAGTGGTTAGAAATAAAATAAATAAATAATAAAAATAATAATAAAGGCAATTTTAACAAAATTATAAGGTGGTCTGTATAGATACAGCCCACCTGATAAATAAAGGCAATTTTAACAAAAATATAAGGTGGTCTGTATTAGATACAGCCCACCTGAAAATAAATGATCATCAACAAGAAATAATCATCAGAAAAGGGTGTGCATCATTGCATGACCCAAAATGTCATGTAAAAAAAAACTTTCCAAATCTACATGTAGTTCCTAATCATTCTGTTTATATTATAGGTACTCATGTGTTTCCTGAAAAGAAAACTGAAGTAAATAATGGATAGCTTGAATAACTGGAATACTTAATATTCATCAATATACCTGAATTATCGAACCCATGAAATGTAATGAATAGCCTACCTTCACTCCTTGCAGTACTGCTTTACATCGCTCCCTCACATCACTGAAGGGGCACTGGATAGCCAGCCGCAAGATGTGAGCTAGGAAGCGGGTGGAAGTCACATTCTTGCTCAGTGCTGATTCAATAAGCGCTCCGTCGGCACTGTGATCGTTACTGCCGATTCGCATACCGTCCCCTGTGCCATTGGGCGATCCATTGGGCACTAGTTCACCACCAGTAACTTCTATTTCGGCCAACGCCAGGGAACGTTCACTGGCGTCTCTTGTTGCTAGCCGAGTAAATAACCACCTCAACTCACTCTCTTCCATTCCCAGAGTCGGTAGTCCTATCGCTTTGCTATCTAAGTCCGTCTCTTTTTCCTTCTATAATGCCCAGGAATCATGGGGATGAGAATTAAAGCACCAAAAATCTATGGGGTCACTGTAAAGAAAACAAAAGAGACAAGATTTATCAGAAAATACATATTACAATGTGGGGTACAGACATGTAATCACTTGAAGTGCCAAAATTTCCTCTGGAAATGGGTGTAAAATTATGAAAATATTGACATACTGTAAGATCAGTAAATTGTACAGTCCTTTGCATCCATTCCATTGAAAAGGAAAATAATGTACTTGCTGGCAAGTCAAGGTCTTGAAATCTTCATTTTGAGAAAAGATCTCTTCAAAATTTCTTCGAGTCGTGCATATTCAGCAATTTCGAGCGATCGGTGCTCGATAGCATGAATATTCATACTTTCTGCGGCTCTGCCGCGCATGCGTACTGTCTCTTCGCCATTTTGAATCGACGCTGCGACATGGAAGAATCGTTTGTGTAGGGCTCTGAATAACCCTTTTTTTCCCATCGAAGACTTCTTCAAATTATGAATTCAAGTGATCATTGTTATGCCCTGAGGATTTGTGCACCCTATGATGTAAAAATTGTAAGTACTCCCTTTGCAGATTTAACAATAATGTTACCGAATCAGCTTTTTTAGAAGCCCCCATGACGAGTTTTACCGAAGCTCCGACGCCTGCGGCGCCGGTGTTGGAGCTTCCCGGAGTTAATTCCACACATACCATAACATTCCATAGTCACTGAAGAACTACATTTGCAATGGAAAATATATCCTTAAATATCACATTTTAGCGATGTAATGTCCCGCTTCCCGTATCTAAAAAAATCTAGTATCTTACGCGTGTCTGTAAGGAATATGGGTACCTTAAAATGAGCTTTATTTCAAGTATTTTTCAGATTTAGAGCCCGATTTTGTGTGAGTCGCAAGCTCAAAAGTATCTCATCGCATATATTAAATCAATGCAGCCGGACACCGCAGCGCACACACGATGTCTCTGTCTAATTCAGATTCCAATTTCCGATCACCGCAGAGATAGTTTTCTGCATGGCGAGCTCCGGGGAGCTCCGGCGTGGGATACCTGCTCCGCCCGCTAGTGCTATAGATCAGCGGGGAAATGCACGGTGTGCGTGCGCGCTTCCTATTGACTTCCTACATGTGGCCGAAAACTGTCTCCCTATGCCGATAACTGTCTCCGAAACAGTGAAAATTGAAATGAATTATTGTCATGGCAATTCATGATTTTTTCCTGGGATTCTTTTTTTGTTTAAATAATAATAATATTTGCTTTATGATTTGAACAAGAAATGATAATAAATAGGAATAAATAGGAAGTGGCCGAAAACCCCCTCCTTTACTCTATATTCTACTACTAGGGTCTACTACATGTAGACTACACTGTAGATCTAGTAAGTAGGCCTACAAACATGTACATGTACAATGTAAGTCCGTAAATTTCACATTTTGAAATAAGCAATATAAACTTGTATAACTGTAGGAGAAAAATACACATAATTTTTTTCTATCTGATTTATAAATGAGCAAATTAGATCTAGACTCTAAATACAAAAATTGGGGAGAAAATTTCTTTATAAAAAGTGGTTCAGAATCGGCTCAATCTCTCTATGATCTACATGTAGGTTACCATTTGTGTATGGGGAATGTCAACAAATGTCAGTTTTATTAAAGAATGACCCATACCAGACGGTTATTTCTGTCTAAGTAAGGTCTCGTTGTTTTTATGACTATTTATTTAGATCTAGTTGCAGCTTGCTGCTTGCCAATAAATAGCGATTCAACATCAAATTTTTAGATCGGGATATCTCCGGAATCCTTAGAGTAACTTAGATCTAGACGATAAGTTTTCTAGAAGGTCTAGTTCAACCAATTTGTAGTAAAAAAAACTTTGCCTTTCATTTGGTAATAATTGAAATAAATAAATTTGTGTAGAATATGAGAAATCATAGATCGAATATCACATTCTCTGATAACATTTTCAACATCTCAGATCTCTCATTTATTCTCTGTGAATCTTCATTCATCCCTTCATCATCATAATCACAGTCCTTCTATCACTCTGTGACCCATTTCATATTTAACAATGTAATAAAGAGTCTACATTTATCTAGAAACTAGGTTAAGGAAAACATTAAAGTAACAGAAAAGGAGTGCCCAATCCAAATTGCAATCTGAATCTCTGAGCAGGCGCCGCGCACTACCCTGTCTTTGCAGTTGTGGCTGCCGGAGCGGAGTGGGCGCGAAGAGGCTCATCGCTCTCACAGCCCGACTCCCAGTTTCTCTGTTGTCGCCGTGCTTTATAACAAAACATATCGCAGGCAAATAACACATCAGAATATTCGTTTATGATTGATTCAGGATAAAATGGAAGTCCATTGTAATACCATAACATTCAAATGTAAATATATAGAAATATCCTTCAAATACTCACAAAATATCAGCATTTTATCAGAGGTATTCAGTTATAATTCCCACAGAAAATTGATTCAAGATCGATTGTTCATCAGGCCAGGAAAAACTCGATTAAGTTTAACCTTTACAAGAAAGCGTTTCTTACACAAAATTTATATTATTATAGTGATAAGTTCTCTATTTTTTATATTTTATAAATTTCAAAATTACTTAAGTCATTAATAAATTATCAGAAATATAATAAAACAAACATACAATAATTTTTGTGTTAATTCATTGTGTTACACACTGATTTATAATATTATACAGACTCGCGTAGAGGCTATGATAATTTGTGCAATAAATTTCTTTATAAGAATTTGGTGGTGGTTTATTTGTAATTCCTACAGATTTGGTCAATTGAAATCGCTGATCACGATGATACATTTCATTTACCACTTAAAAATAATTTCCAACTAGTTTAGTCTAGTCACATATATTCATATAGAGTTGGAAAAGGTCAAAAGAGTTACTTTTTGATAACCTATATTAGAATAACCGATTGTGCAAAATGAATATTCATTTTCTCTAGATTTGACCAATCAAAGCGGTTGGTATGGGCTCCTGGAAATTTCCACTCGTCTAGTCTGTGCGGTTAAAAATCGGCACTCGGCACATCTCCCCTCCTCTTCTCAACTGAATCTCTATTCTCTAAACTACCTTCCCTGATCTCTATTCCTCAATTCATATTCCTCTCTTTGATCTTTCTTCATTATTGAAGTAAACTTGGAATTGGGGGTGGGGGGGGGGGGGGGTCCAAACACCTTTAAAAGAGTGACAAATTAAGACAAAGACAGACAGACACAGAGGGCCGGTGATCTGAGACAGACAAACAGAGAAAGACAGAAAGAAATTAAAGAAGACGATGGAATAATAAAAGTCAACCTCTTATTCGTTCTTTTAAAAAAAATGAAGTTGTTGTTATTGTTGGTCTTGTTTTAGAATAGGGGTCCTGCTCATCATCCTGCTGCTCATCGACAGTCCCAATTATCATTATTGTCTATCTTTTTAAAAAGCACAGTTTTGGTCAACATTTACAATTTTGTATTATGAATTGGCGAGTCCTAATTGATCATCCAAATTGCATACTTACAGTTTCGTACAATTTAATTCAACAAATAAAGGCCCATTTTTGTTCACTAATTTTGTTCAACGAGTTCATCTCTTCAAGTTGCTTGACGCCTTTCGAAATTTGTCATAAATAGTAAAGGGTATAGGCAATATGGCCTATATCCGATGTATTGGCTTATAGGCTAATGAACATTCAATTGTCAACAGGCCGATCACAAAAAGAGGCCTATTCATCGGAAAATACGGTAAACCTATAAAGAAAAAGTAAATTGGGGATTCATCTATAACGAAATCATAGTTGAACTTAAACCTTTTCAGAAATGCCACACTGTGACAGTTTGGAGAAAAAGTAGATTGTATAAGGCTGGCACTTTTCCATTTCAGATCGACAAAATTATGTAATTGCGTCATTTTAATTAGAAATTAATTCAATTTGATAGCAACATAAAATCCAGGGGCCCAAATCAGGCAATATAGTGTCTTGTAAACTGTTGCTTGTATTTCTTTTTAAGTTATTAAAGTTTTTTTTCTATTTGCACTTTTTAACATACTGGAACTGTGATATGGTTTCTTTTTCTTCTTTTGAATATTTTGAATCCTGAATCAAAACAGCCTAACTCATTTATTTTCTTATATATGCATGTTTCAGGCTCAGCTGTTTTTCTCAAGTAAAGTGAATAAAGAAAAAACAAATCGGTTGGAATTCTGACAAGAGAGATAGACAGAGAGAGAGAGAGAGAAAAAAAAAAGAGAGAGCTGGAGCCGGGGGTAAGGAGCGGGAGGAATCGAGTGGGACTGAGAGAGCGAGTGAGAAAGAGATCTAGAGAGAGGAGGAGGGAGAGAGAGAGAGAGAGAGGGGGGGGGGGGGGGGGGGTGAGATTTAATATTTGCCATTTCAAGAAAAAAATGCACCATGTTTGTTCCTACACCAGTATAAATTATGTTTGCAATGTAGAGAGACATCAAGTGTATGCAGTTGAACAGAAAAGTCGGGTCAAAAGAAAGAAAGGAAAAAGAAAACAAGAAGTAGAATTAGTAAAGGTATATAGGAATCAGAAGCGGATCTAGAGGGGGGTTGGGGGGTTGCAACCCCCCCCCCCCCTTGGGCGGCCCAAAAAAAAAAAAAAAAAAAAAAAAAAGGGAAAAAAAAGAAAAAAAAGAAAGAAAAAAGAACGCACGCTGGAGAGAAACCCTTTCAAGTGCAAATATTGTGAGAAGATATTCAACTCATCTGGTAACTTAACCAAACACATGATAACTCTGGATATAACTATGTATTAAACTGTTACTTGATTTAAAAAGACGTTATCATGCACTGCTTTTTATGGTCTCCATTGTGTTAATAGATGCCAGGAAAACATCACTTACGGGGTTCACCCCCCAAAAAATCGGCTCGCCGCTTCGCGGCTCGTGGACGATGCTCTGCATCGTCATTATTTTGGTCAACCCCCCCCCCCCCCCCCCTTAGCAAAAAGCTAGATCCGCCCCTGGGAATAAAGGAATGAAAAAAGAGAAAGAAATGAATGAAGAAAGAAAGAAGAAAAAGAAATATAAGTCTTATGTTGTCAGAGATGAGTTTGAGATTTGCCGCCCTCTTTTGGTAGAAACAATCCAATTTTGATCAATTACACTACACAAAATTCGTCAGATACGCTTTCTTTGTGGTATATTTCAGAATTCTTGAAATAACAGTTTAGTTGTTAATTTATACAATAGCGTGTTTCAAAATGATATTGTATTGGCAAAGAAATGATAAATGGTGGATTTCAGCATCTCCAACTTTGTTTCTCGATCCCCTGGGGCAATTGGCGGGTGATAACGGACAATGAGATCAAAGAGACCGAAGGGGGAGATCGACTGAGGCAAGGGGGTGGAATGATAGAGAGAGAGAGAGAGAGAGAGAGAGAGAGAGAGAGAGAGAGAGAGAGACAGAGAGAGACAGAGAGAGACAGACAGACAAGCCAAGGGGAAACGGGGAGGGGAGAAGAAGAAAAAAATGGAGATTTAAGATTCATGGGAATGATGAACAGTGGAAAACAAGCATCCATGAAAGAAAACCATGACAACAAATTCCTTTTCTACCCCTCACTTTGGACGGTATTTATTTCACAAGAGATTGACAAATTCAAGTATATTTACATATTAGAAGCGACACAATTCCTTTCCCTATTATACAAGTGGGCAAGCTCACACACAAAACATGAAGATATAGATACATTTTCTATACATTTTAGTGATGTTACAATGTTCAGTACTCATAGGCTATATAATGTGAAAATTGTAATAAATCTAGTGCTGTGAAGTTTAATTTTCAAGCTGCTGAAAACCTGGATTACTTGCAACCTTAGACAATTCTTGGAGTACTAAAGCTGCTTTTACAAACATTTAATATGATATTTACCAAATAAGCTTAAACAAAATCATCACCTGGCTGAAGCCAAATCGAGGGGCGTTAACTCTGTGTAAAATGATACAAGTCAAGCCCCTCCTGGTACGACAGCAATCGGTTAAAGCAATTAACACTTGTAAAACTACTCAAGGTTCAAGCACTACCATGTCATGTAGTGTAAATTTGTATTAGATTACTGGTAAGCACAAGAGGTCATTGACATTCAAATCACTGTCTGAAAAGCTGATCCTATACTACCGGTAATCAGTTTCTTCCTGTATCATGTCTCTATTGAATGAAGGATCAAGAGAGATTATCTATCTAATCCCCACTAATCTCTACCCACATGATACATACCCTAATCCCCTCTTATATTGACAATGTTCTATTGTTGAATATTGGCATATAAAAGAGAGACTACAAGAGTTGAAATCGACCTATTCTCCAATATATCTCAACATATAGGTACATGCATATTCAGTTATCGTCCATTGTCTTCTTTCTTCTTTAAGATGTCTAGATAACGAGACACTTGTAGGACAGAACAGGTGTAATGATAACCAGAAAATACAGTAATGCCTCCACCAAGAATGCAAAGATAAAGGAGAAAGTATTCAATGGTCCATTAATCGGTTAAGTTTTGGGCAAAGTATTTTTTTTTTTTTTCATTTCCTTTTTTTCTTCAAAATAATGATATTTGAAGACTTTATGTTAGCATGTTACAAGAAAGTATGTCTGAAGAAAGGGCCTTGTTAGGTTCTTCAGATTTTTAGATGAATGATAATAAATATTGGCAAAGCAAACTCACACACATTATTTACCATTAAAAATCTGTTGATGCCACTATACACATAGTACTTATTCAAACTTTAACTTGAATCATTTCATTTGTAAAAGTTACAAACTGCTTTATAGGCGTTCGCTGTTTGGAAAAGTCCTCGTAGTAATTAGGGCCTCAATAAATTCAACTCAGGAGAGCAAATGAAGCTTATCAATATTTTTCCACACCTGACAGCATTACAATAAATAAACATGCAAATAAGCTCGAGCCATTCATACATAATACAAATATTTGGTTTGAACCTGTTAATTTGAGAGTAAAATATTGAGCTTTCTGAAAGTTTTCTAGACACCTGTACAATAAATACGCTTACATGAAAATCTTTTCATTTCTACCTACCGGTTGTATAAATGTTAGCTCAAACCCCAGAATGCTTACATTTGTCAAGCCATTGCACACGATTATAACATTTATATTCACAAATCTTGATAATGGGCAGTCTATTCCATATATACAATGCATACATTTTGCAAGTTAATTAGCCTTAGTGCTTACCGTAAAGTCACAACAAATGATATGTACATCTGCAATAGCTGCATTCTATCATGTTAATAATGATGAAGAAAATCAAACCAAATTTTCTATGAAGGAATTTCAAATATTTTCTTATTCAACACTCGTGTCATTATTCATTGTGTTAAATATCACATATGGAAGGGGCAATCTTTGAACAAAAGGGAAAAGTTAGCTTACCCAAGTATCACACAAATTCTGTCTCAATTTTGATGAAACCTATTTTGCTATTTACCCCTCCCGTTTCATAGATACAGGCTATGTTACACAGCGGAAAACACTCTGTCCCTCAAAAAGGATGTTAAATGAAGGCCTCGTGTAGAGGAGAGTCACTGCCTTTGCACGTTAAGAACCGACTGCACTATTTGTACAAGAGTAAGGGGAAACCTCAGTATTGTGATGCACCTGCACACCCCCAACCGGTTCTGCCTGGAAGAGCCTAGAGACGCGAGGGTTACAGCAATTCAGTTCGCTTTTCGCCTCCAAAAAGCGAACCTCTCATTATACATTACTAATTGTGTTAAAATTACATTTGGAAGGTGTAATATCTGTCACATTTTTTATGAAACCAATGAAGTAAAGGAGGAAACCACAATCCACAGGGGAAGAAAAAAAAGTATGATTTTCCACTCTTGTCTACTGCAGCATACTGATTTTCAGATAAGACAAGGCATCTCAATCATACCTGCCTATCTTGTTTCAGGTAGTATGGAGACATATTGATCCCCCCCCCCCTCCTCTTTCATGAAGGTTGGAAGTAATGAGATAAACCGTAGTAATAAACCATGGGTCCACCATTTCAAGGCTGGATAATTCTGCAATCCAAAAATACATATATATTTGCAAACGAGTGACGAGTGACATGGAAAATTAAACAAATCTTGCATTAGCAAAAAAAAGAATACCTGGGGAAATATGGCAGGTCATTTCAGTTTGTGCAGCAAAATAATCAGCTTTTTATCCATGATAGACACCAAACTGTCTAAGTACTGCAAAATAACAACTCAAAAGGAAGCAAGTGCTTTTAAATGCCATGTTCGTTTGCTTCT
The DNA here is from genome assembly GCA_035222895.1 of Strongylocentrotus droebachiensis. Taxonomy (NCBI): domain Eukaryota; kingdom Metazoa; phylum Echinodermata; class Echinoidea; order Camarodonta; family Strongylocentrotidae; genus Strongylocentrotus; species Strongylocentrotus droebachiensis. The sequence goes on along the minus strand of JAVYIG010017721.1, from coordinate 2,378 downwards.
TGCATTTGAAATACATAAAGACTACAATACCGTAAATACCACTTCAATCAATCAATTTCTTTCAAAAGCAAATACATATGAACATGCCGCGCAAAACAATCAGGCTTTATGCCATCCACACAGACTGTGTGAAAATGTTTTCACCAACATGTGCCATGCCGTTTCACAATTCGACACGTATGTATACTTGATATCAAAATTTGCAACTGTGCTTCGTGTTCCACCAAATGTGCAAGTCAATCCAAAAGAAAAAAGTGAACTTTTTCCAAATTGCATCAGTCAGTTAACTAAAAATGTTAAGAATGATGTGATACAAAGGAATACTGAGAAACTACAATCAAGTGCGGCCTACGTGTATGTTCCTTTGCCAAATTTCCCAGTGAGTGCAAAGCCCAACGCACACTACAAAATCCTCCAAACTTTAGTGCACCAAACTCTTTTTCAGAATAACAGCCAATCGGGTTCAAATCATAGACAGTCACACTTCTGGTCTGACGTCACTATGATTCTAAGCAGATTCAATTTTTCCTCGTCCACGGAAGCATGAAATCCCTCGACATTGAGATTTTCTTAATCATATGACTATTCGGATCCTCGGTCATTAAGATTTTATGTTTGCATGTTCGTATCAAATGCTATTGCAACTTCTTCCAAAATTGGATCTTAGCCGGATTGTTTAGTGTGCGGTGGGGTTACTGCTACCTTGGTCCTCTCCTCACCCAACAAGTAGCTAGTTGACTGATTAACGGTACCCATTCACTACCTATAGTGGGTTTTACCAATCAGCAACTTTTTACAATGCTTCCTGGCTCCAAATCCAGTATATGATGGTGACACATGCACCAAGAGTCTGTCCAGGCATAGCGCTCCCTCTATCAGAAAGGCATTTCCAAAACTTTCAATCTATCAGGAAAAATTCTTGGGAATTCTTCCAGTCTTGGTTTATTCCAAGTCTTCTCTTCAGAGTCAGCTCCTAGCTTTCTTTCATCTTGGGGAAATTCCTTTACCTTTCCTTTTAACAAATCATTCAAGAAACTTTTTGAATCTTCAAGGTGATCTTTTAACTCTTCAATCGCTTTGGATTGAAACCCCAGACTGCCACGCTGTTTTGATTATAAGATGCATATATACTTGTACACTGTACATGTGACAAAAGTCAACCGTGGCAGTCCGATTTGCTCCATTGGTCGACGAAAGCTGGTAAAGAGTTAAGAAACCTGAACAGTTTTAGCAATCCTAACAATACCCCTAAAAGATGCCAGCAGTTCTCATGATGAAGACATTGCGACGTTGGAGGGCGAGTCTATAGGTATCAGGTCTGAATGGTGGTGTTCTATCCGGTCTAGAAGCTGTGAAGCGACAGGACAGAACTCGGTCTTCCAGTAGGACTTCATCAGCTGCTGGGTCTCCGCGTCCCAGTCTGCATCCTCAGGAACCTCTAGCGCCACTTCTTCATCTGAGTAAGATGGAGAGACAAGACAAAGATGATATAACATGGTAGAATGGCAAAAATTTAATTTGTAATAGAACATCCTACATCGAGTCCACCAGGACCTACATACAAAGCCACTTTCTCATATCCAAAAGGGAGAGATAAAGAAGGAGAGATAGAGAAATACAGAGAGAGAGAGAGAGAGAGAGAGAGAGAGAGAGAGAGAGAGAGTGTGTGAGAGAGAGAGAGTGTGTGAGAGAGAGAGAGAGAGAGAGATAGAAAGAAAAGAACAAGAATAAGAGAGATCAACTTTGAAAGACTTTTCTCTTCAGAAGTACACAAAATTACATATTCATTGTAAGCATAGGAATAGAACAATCTATGTAGGACTTAATTGAATAGGTCAGGCCCCATTTCACAAAACTTGTAATCAGTGACAAATGCCAGTAATTGTTATAAGCTACTGAAATCCTTGCTTCTAATTGGTTATCAGCAGATTTGCCACTGATTTTTGTCATTTGTCATTGAAAAAGGGCTTTGTGAAACACCCCCAAGGAAAGAAAACTGTAAAATCCCTCAGTAGATCTCATATTGTACAGAAGATTAGCTTCTTCAACACAAACAAACAACATATCAATAAACAGCGATATAAACTTAAACAACTATTGTTTTCTTACCAAGGTAATCCACAAGCAGTTCTGTGAATTCGCCCGTCTCCTGCTCTCCGAATGTCTCATTGGAGTTGAGGATGTTCTCACTATAGTTCCACAGGGTCATACACACCATCCCAGCCAGCTGCCAGTCACTACGGCCAAAGTCTCGTAATACATCTATCAATCTGGAATAACAACATTTTCCAAAAAAAATATTGCTTGTTACTTTATTCCTTTAAAGTGACTTGGTAAAATTGCTTCAGATTCTGAAACAAAACCCTAAATCTAGCTCA
>JAVYIG010017720.1:0-24666 GCA_035222895.1 Strongylocentrotus droebachiensis | reverse complement strand
GAATGATTACCGGTAAGAAGATTACTCAGTGGTTTGAAACGTACATGAAGACTTCAAGAGTTGCCTATATTTCAATTTCTTTTATTTTTCTTGCAGTCGTTGGTAGCCTTTGCCAAGTTAAAGAGACAAATGGTTCTAATGCAACCAGAGGCTAAGTCACACCCAAGGAATTTGCAGATGGAACAGTATTTTGGGTCAACCAAGATTTTGCTGTCATGTGAGTTTTTATATCATTTTAGATACTTACAACACATACTTTTTCCCATATAGTAGTAACATAATTATTTACCTTCATTGTGTATTTTTGTTGCTATTCAGTATTAAAGTGACTCAGTAACATTGGTGAAGGTTGATGAAAAATATTGCTTGATTTTTGTACAAAATGTTACTTACTATATTCCTTCTACTGTACTAACCCTCTGACATGCAAAAAATCCTGAAAAAATTCTCAAACCACGAAGATATCTATGGTTTTCTTTGGAGGCGTCAATGTATGACATCCTCTGACAGTGATTAACAGTAAATTCTCCCAACCATTTTTGAATTTTCCAAACCGTTTTTCCATGAAAAAAAGACATAAAACAGGCTTTAAAAAATCTGTCAGCACTTAAATGCCTGGAATGGAATGTAGAGCCATTTTATTACTTTATGAAGGTTTGCATTCACCTAAAATGTAATAATATAGTTGGGAGAATTAAGGAATCGATCAGATCAGTTTTTTCCCAATTTGTACCATGAATAATGGTCCGTTTTCACTCAAATTTTCAGATTATCTTTAATTGTACATCTAGCATTGAAGTCACTACCTTAGCACCACTATCTCTCATCTGAACAATGTTACCAAGTCCCTTTAATGTTGATATCCCTAGTAGCTTTAAGTACAACAGCACTGTCACTAAAACACTTTCATAGCAGAATTTAAGAAATACAACAATCCTTCACTGTGTACCACATTTAGATGTTTATCCCATCAATCAAACTAACCATGTATCTTGATAGGGCCACTCTGTATTTACATTTACAAAGATATCAGCGTAATTTGATTTGAAATGATTTGACTGGTCATGATGATTTGCAACTTGAAAGGGCCTCTGTATATACCAATTTACAAAGATGATAATATTTAGGAGCGCTAAAAACAATAAGTACCATAGCGCTTACAAATACAAATATATGAAAAGAGGACAAAAAATGTACAGTCTCACAGGAAGTAGATCACATAGAGCATAATTTGATTTGAAATGATTTGACTGTTCTTGATGATTTGTATTGCAGTAAGAACGGGAAACCACAGAAGCGTGGTAAGATCAACTTGATAGGAAGACTTCAGCTATCTACAGAGAGGAGTACTGAAGAGGATAAGGAAGGAATCGTGCAACTCAGGATTCTTAGAACTCAGGTCAGTCAAAAAGAAAATTAACTCTTTCAGTGCTGTAGGTTGCTTAAAGCCCCACTGCACTACTTATAGCTACCTGCGCCCTCTATATAGCAAATAATGCCTTATCGGTGACCAGTGGTCCCCCATGATCGCCTTTTTTCTTATGTTAATTGAGCGCCGATTTGATGAGATAACCACCTGTCAGTGACATTGCAGAGAGGTATAATCCCTCCTGGCCAAACTAGTGCTTTAAACTGCCGATTAAAAACAAATGTTTCTTAACATAGTACAAAAAAGTTGTCATTCTTTATATGATTTAAACAGTTTCACTATTTGTGAGTTAAAATATTATATATATGAATGAATAAACACAATTAGAAAGGCAACATGATAGAAACTTTTCTTATTAAATTCTATATGTGATCCATGTTAATTAACTTAATACTGCACAGGTTTCCTGTATTGTAGATATCAGTGGAAACGAAACAAAAAGATAAGAAAGCAAAGAGACCTCAATTTTTTTGTTATTAACAAACAGTAAACACTGCATTTGAAATGTATTGATATGTCTCTTCAGTCATTTTAAAGATAGCTTTCTGAACATTTCTACCACTTTTCAGTGAAAAGCATTAAATTTAAAGCCCCACTGCACTACTTGTAGCTACTTGCGCCCTCTCTATAGCAAACAATACAATATGTTGGCTGCAAAAGGGACATAGTATCTTTAAAGCCTCACTGCACTACTTATAGCTACTTGTGCCCTCTATATAGCAAACAATGCCTAATCGGTCACCAATGGTCCCCCATGATCCTGTTTTTCTTATGTTAATTGAGAGCTGATTTGATGAGATAACCACCTGTCAGTGACCTTGTAGGGAGGTCTAATCCCCCTGGCCGAACTAGTACAAACGGGCTTCAAATTATGTACATCTGAAATAATTATCCCCTTTTCCCCTCATTTTCTGTTTACGCTACAGGAGGCAATAGTGAAGATCATGAAGATGAGGAAGAAACTAAACAATGCCCAGCTCCAGACCGAACTGGTAGAGATCCTCAAGAACATGTTCCTTCCGCAGAAGAAGATGATCAAAGAACAGATAGAGTGGCTCATAGAACACAAGTACATGAAGAGAGACGAGGGTGACATCAATACCTTCATATACCTAGCGTAATCACGCCAGTGTGAATGGACTGGATTAGCGGATTGGTGTGAATATACTGGAAATACCTTCATCTATCTAGCTTAATCATGCCAGTGTGAATGGACTGAACTAACGGATTGGTGTGAATATACTGGAAATACCTTCATCTATCTAGCTTAATCACGATGGTGTGAATAGACTGGATTAGCAGATTGGTGCGAATATACTGGAGAGAGTTATAAGAGATCTGAGGGAAATAAGGAAAAGAGAAATATTTATCATCAGAGACTAGGATGTTGGCATTCATTAAGGAGTTTCTTCTATAGGGAAATTGAGAAGAGAAAGTTGTGGCAAGATGTGCAGATGAATAGAATCGGCGTGCACCCTCCAACCTTGTTTCTGCTGAACCTTAAGAACAATCCTGATGCGGAACATCATCATCTATCTATCCTAACTAGGATAGTTATTTAATTGATGTTAATTAATGAATTGATGTGAATATCCTGGATAGAGATATATATCTATTTCCATGAATTTGGAAGTGGCCATTCATTAAGTGAATCGAAAAGAGAAGTATCGATGAGGTGTGAAGATGGATACAATGAATGTCTGCCCTTAAACCGTCTTTTGTCATCCGGTACTAAAGAATATTTTGAAGAAGATAGTGACATTCACAACATTATCCATCTAGGTCACTGATGTATTGATGTGCAAATACTGGTTAAAGAGTCATATATTTATCTCATTCAGTTGGAAGTTGCCAACCATTTCAGGTTTGCTACAACAGTAAATTGATAAGAGAAATTTACATTATAGTGAGATGTGCAGAAAAGTAGAAAAGATATCTGCCTTTAACTGTCATGTAGGCTCATTCTAAACAAAAATTGAAGAAGGTGGTAATTGCAATACCATCATATAGCTAGCCCAATCAAAAGACTGACTGTTGTGAATATACTGAACAGAGAAAAATATATTTATCTGTATAAACTTGGAAGCAATCATTCATTTGGTATTTGCTACATGTTGTGGACATTCCTGAAAGAAAAGTAAGACAAGAGACGAGTATGGATAGGTAGAGCAGTATTACTCTGCACACTGTACTAATTTGTGCAAGAAATGATCATAGCCCCCTCTTACAAAGAGTTGATATCAATCGCAACTATGTACATGTACATATGAGATAGGAGTCTGCAAACTTGCGATTGGTTGGAGAACTTTCGATTGATATGGATCAATCGTAACTCTTTGTAAGACGGGGCCCAGAAGTTGCAGCATTCTTGATGAAAGATCGTTATTGAATATGGATGCCTGCAATTGGAGAGAGGAGATGTAACATGGTGTAGTGGTATGGTCAGCTCTCTGTCGTTCCCTTCCTCTGACAAAGCTCGGTTAAAAACTGAGTTTTGTCTCTTTTATGGTGACATTAAAGGTCGGTTCCAACTCCAAAGACGTAAATAATCATACCTGATTGATACATATCTGCAAAAGCTCAATTACAAGAGAAAAGCAAGCCCTCAAAACAACTTCTCTGCTCATATTGAGATGTGATGCAGTTGTTTCAATGTCCTCAACTGTATATGATTCATAGAACAGTTACAACTCTCCTATCATCATCTGTAGTGGATCTGAGAAACGGTTCTGATATTGCATTCTGATTAAATCAAGATGCAATGCAATGTGGTTAAATATGATCTGTGGAATAAATCGCAGTTATCCGAAGATTTGATATTGTATCCATACTGCTGGTCCTTTCGATTGTATGAACCAAGTGACATATAACGGTAATAGTAATTGAATTAGAGCTTCAAAATCTGTAATGTTTGTTAGAGTCTATTACACTGTATTTCCTCCAGTCACCACAACTCAATTGTATGAAAAGGCATGCCTATGCTTTTTATCCAATACATTGCATACCACATCTGATCGTCAAATAGCCTTGCTAGAACTTTCATCAGAAGATATAATCGCAGATTTCCACACAAATCGTGTATCAGTTATCTCATCTGTATGACTTTATTTAGCTATGATTTTTTATGGTTATAATATCAGTAGAGCTTCTGTGCTTTCTGTGCAATATGCATTACTATTTCTCTTTTTTAAACAAACCTGGTCATGTTTTGCAACCAAAATGTCTGTTTGTCGCTCCTGATATTTTAGGCTTTTGAAATGTATTTCGTCTATTAAGAGGACTAAGAGGCACTAATTCTGTTTTAAAGTGTAGGTGTTGAAGCCCTTGTGGCTCCAAACTGACATTTGTTTCCTTCTGTATCCCAGTAAAACAGAGAATATTATATATGTGCATCTTTAGAAGTGCTGAATCAAATTTTATTAGCACTTTCAACAATCACTGTGATAACATTGAAACAGATCATGAAGGTTTTAAAATGGACAAGTTGTACAATAAATAGATATTGTTAATGAGATTCACCCCTATAGGCATCATCGTGATGAAAGTGGTCCTCTCAATGCAAAGAACATAATTCATGACACCCACCCCTCCCCCCCTATTCACACACACACACACACACACACACACAGTTTGTCAGAGGTACATTCATGTAGCGGTACCTAATGTGTTTTCTTTTCTTTCTACAGTCCTCTGTTGTGTCTCCAAAATATAGTTGCAGTCATTTAATACTCCCCAGGGAGCGAGCGTTGACACTATCATGTGCGGATAACCAATTGAATCCATTGACCGAGGTGATAATAACTACAATGTAAAGCACTTAGAAATGTTGTATTAAGTGCTATACAAATAAATGTGACTGTTATTATTATTCTTATTTAAAACAAAAATATGTTGTCATCAGATCATGTTTGAGGGCATTTGTAAAGTACATTATGTAAATTTCAAAGGGTGATCATGATGTACTTGCTAACTGTACAATTACCGTACCAACTGTGTCAAATAGTTCGAACCATGTTTTCCAAAAATAGAAAATGATGCATAGGGCTACTCATGAATCGTTATGTTTGGTACATGCATATTTTCATATAGATATGCAAGACACTTGTATATAAAAAAGGTTTATATATTATATCGATATACAATTGTGTCATATATTATGCTTTCTTGGTCTACCTTCTTTTACAAGCAATCATGAGGAAATTTATGAATGTCTGTCAGCTTAGAATATTTTTTTCTTCAGACTTGATAAATGAACAAGGCATAATCTGTTCTGTGAGTTGAATTCTCACATTTTGTTTCCTGATGTATTAAAGCATAAATGTACATGTAGCATGTATTCAACTTAAGCCTGCTACCCAATGCGTATCATGCTCACTACTCAGTTTTCAAGAAGGGTGACACCCCCCTCCCCCTGACTAAATAGTATACTGGTATCAGACAGTTAGTTTAGCAAACTTTCCTGCATCACTTTATTCTCTCGGTGCACACCACTTCTTTTGCGACCATAAACAAAACTCTCTGAAACTTCTTTTTTTAAACAGTAATAAGACACTAACTTTGTGTTTCAAATTGATAGAGGACATAAGGGGTGATGGTTTCCTAAAAGGGTCCTTTAAACCTAACCAACTTTCTTTCACATTACATTGAATATGTAAAATCAGGGTTGCAAACATCATCCCCACCCCCTCACCATGACAACAGCGCAACATAAATAAAGTTCCCCATAAACCTACTACACCTACACGTACTAACACCAAGTGTGTTCTGACAGTTGGTGAGACAATTAAAATGCCAAGTGTAAGGTTGCTAATGATTAGTCATGAGGATATGGTTGATAATTACTCCTGAGGTACTTACATGAATCAGGGAGAATCTACTGTGAACAACTAAATTATTCATACCCTTTAATACCAAGTTTGTGTAAGTTTGTAAATTGATTTGTCCCGATTTATGTTTCTTTTGAATGTGATTTATTAAAGCTCACATCTGAAAGTATTGAAGAAAGGCCCTGGTTCAACCAGTCCATCTTTCATTCTTGAGTTATGAAAAACATCCATGACATCAAATTTACAAGGGATATGAATAATTAATTGTTTACAGTATTACAATATTAAACTGTTAACTGATTTCAGTTTAATATACTCTGTTTCAAAAATGTATTCATGGTTATGAATGAGTATAACATGAGTGTAATGTGTGAACATGTAATACTTAAGGTATATTAGAATACTTAAAAAGTAAGTATGTTGATATAATATACCTGGAGACCCACCAAATTTTCATTCATGATGAATTTATGGATAGTTACTAGATCATGCAAGCTTTTGAGAGATTTGTTTTTCTACAAGTGTGTAACATCTTGCATATCTATCCTATCCTCTACACAAAAGTAGTTGGTATCAATACCCAAATCATGCCGACGAGACCGACAGCAATCCGATTTCAGACCTAATATTACATTACCCTGGATATCAAATAATGGTCGATTTGGGGTCGGTGTAGAGCCGGTTTGGCGATGTTTAAATCAAAGTAGTTTGCATTAGAAACACAGTTCGTAGATACAATCTGCGCGCATGCATAGGATGGAGACGTGCTCATCAAATTTGTGTAATTAATTAATTCATGCACTGACTGGACATTCAATGATACACAGGTAGAATAATATTCTTCACAAGGGGGTAAACAGGGGGCAAACAAAGGTTCTTCATGACGAAGCAAATCCATGACTTTAAGAGTAATTATTCTAAAATGCACAAAGTTTAGAGTACTCAATGTGTAATAGATCTGTGGAAAATTTGGGTTATTTGTACCGTGTGCTATAAACTACGGACTGGTCAATTGAGTTGCCTGATTGGGGTCTTGGGCTCACAACTCTGAAGATATTTCATTAACTAGTTCATTGAAACAAATGTACTCGTAACCGTCCAATGTTATGTATGTGTTTAATAGATTGACACGATTCGGGGTTAAATTTAGATAGATAATATAAGGTTATGGGACGGCATGCCAGCTTTTGCTCTTTTCTTTTCATCTGAAGTTTATTTTCTCTTTCTCATTACTTTTGTTTTGTATTATTTGATGATAGGTTTGCTGATCATGGTCTTAATGTAAAGATCATGCAGAGTATTGTACAGTTTATTCACATATTACATGATAATTGATATGAAGAAGAAAATAAAATTGGTTTTTGTAATGATCAAACACAAATGCGCACCGTTTTATTGTTATCATTCATAATATGGTAGAGGTATAATACTGTTTGACAAAAGTCCACTGTGGCAGTTCAGGGCCCCATTTCACAAAACTTGTCATCAGTGACAAATGACAGTTATTGTTATAAGCTACTGAAATCCTTACTTGTGATTGGTTATCAGCAGATTTGTCACTGATTTTGTCATGTGTCATTGAAAAAAGGCTTTGTGACACGGGTCCCTGGTATTCGTTCCATCCGTCGACCAAAGCTAGGCAAGAGTTAATTGCACTTCTTGTAACAGATGTGTTTGACAAAAATTGTTTGTAGTTTTCTTGAAAAATAATTCTTGTTCATATTAATTCTTCTTCAAGTCAGTATGATATTAAACATTATATGCATATCATTTAACAGGAGCTGAAAAAGCTAATGAAATTACTGCTTCCCTCATAGGCATTCAGCTTCATTGCATAGAAAACGATACATATAAAAACATAATATGTCATAAAAGAAGGGAAATTGAACTTAAAGTACTTCTTGCAAGTCGATTTTTTTTTAATAATCAATTTGCAATGAACTCTGAAAAAATGTAATGTTGACAATAATTTGACAAAAATTGTCATGTCTATTTTGCAAATCTTGCAAAAAAAGTGCCATCACGGCTTCGTATCATAATTAATATATAAATTGTCCCCGTAACATAGTTTTCAAAAGCAAAATGATGTATGCGATGGATACCAAGCCGTATCTCTCTACTAACGGCCTCGAGTACAATGAACTATATATCATATATATATGCAAACATAGAAAGAGTTGTTCATGAATTCGTTAGCTTTCCTGATATCATTGCAATGACCCGTACTCGGATAATGAACTCGTGTGCTGCACGCACCCTCGGACGCACCCACTTTTCACACTTCGTAACGAGCAAACATAGAATGATACGCTTGAACACGATTCAGGGTCATAACCAATGCGGGGGGGGGGGGGGGGGGTAGTCGTCCTAGAGGGTGGTTGCCCTAGAGGGTGGATGTCCTAGGGATGGTTATCCTAGGGGTGGTTGTCCAGGGGGGAGGTGTCGTAGAACCGAACTATATATCATATCTAGTTCAAGTTCAAGTTCAAGTTTATTTGTCTTTCTTCCAACATAAAAGTAATACAATTTAACAAATGTATAACATGCAAAGTATATAAGAGGAACACTTATAAGAATCAAGTTCACACAATGCATTTACATGAGAAAACAAAAGAAGAAAAGACGAGGAGACCTAATTAAAGCTTAGCTTGTAGAGGTCAGGTCCCTCAAAAACAATAACATAAACAACAAGAACAGCCTGGTTATATAATAGATTAATACAAGAAATGTTCGTCAAAGGCGCTAAAGCTAGTACTAAAACAAATAACTATAAACAATAACCATATGATTATACACATGGTTTAACTGAGTAATAAAAAAAGGGTGGGGAGAAGAGACTATGTACAAAAGGGGGAGATAAGAGTGATAATAATGTGGGATATAGAAATGAAGAGAGGGGGCGGGAGTGGGAAAGAGAGGGAGAGCTCGAGTGGGGGGAGAAAGAAAAAAATATATATACTTTCACTGTAAACTGAAAGCTAGCTACAGGCGAGAAAGGAAAGAAAAAGGAAAAGGCAAGTCGGCAGTTGCTATACAGTAGTAAATTGGGGAATGGATTAAGTTCAAATATAAATCACGACACTACAGATTAAGAAACAACTAAGTAATTATTCAATAAGTACAATTTCAGTTTACGTTTGAAGACAGATATACTGACAGAATGGCTAATGCTTGAGTCAAGAGTGTTCCAAAACCTTGGTCCAGTGCAAACTAAAGTGTTGAGAGTAAACTTTGTCCTTGCATGGGGTAAGTGGAATGCAGAAGCACCTCTTGTGGCATAATTGTGAATTTGATTGTTTCTCTTGAAAATCTTGGCTAATGCCAGTGGCAGTACACCTGAGTTGAGATCATACATTAAGGAACCCAATTGCATATAATAAATATCTTCTACCTTTAAAATCCTATGATGATAAAAAAGAGGATTTGTATGAGCACGAAAGTCAGCATTACAGATTGTTCTTATTACCCTCTTTTGAGCCAAGAATATTTTATCTAATTGTGTTATTAGAGATTTGCCCCAAGCAAGCACACCATAATTAATATAAGGTAGGATTAAAGTTGAATACAATATCTATGCAAATATAGGAACAGTTGTTCATGAATTCGTTATCTTTACTGATATCATTGCAATGACCCGTACTCGGATAATGAACTCGTGTGCTGCACGCACCCATGTTCACGCCTCGTAACGAACAAACATAGAATGATACGCTTGAACACGACTCAGGGTCATAACCGATTTGGGAATCACAAAGATTTTTAACTTTCTTTACTTTTTTTATTTGTTTTGCTTTTTTTGGCGGGGGAATAAATTGATCTGTAAATAAATTGACTCGCGCCCCCTTTCCCGCCATTTTTTTCCTCTAGAGTATTGATCCTTGCGACAGTTTAATCACCCCCCTGAATTTTCCTTTTTTTTTTTCTTTCTCTCTTTCTCTTTTTGAAAAACCTTTTATCTGTTTTCTTTCTTTTGTTTCCTTTCTGTCTCTTCCTCTTTTTTCCCCCTATATTTCTTCCATTTGCTTTTCCTTCTCTGTCTTTCTTTTTTATCTCTCTTCCTCATTTTCTCCGTTTTTAGGTTTTCATATATCTTTCTCTTTCTCTCCCCTTTTCTCTTTTAAAAAAATTGTTTCTCCCTTCCTCTGATAAGGTTACTACTCATTAAATTGTGATAATTTCTTTCTCTAACTCTATTTTTTACCTTAACCTTTACCTTTTAAATTGTCTACCCAACAACGTCCACAATATTTTCCCAATAAAATAGTACAAAACATGATTTATGTTGTTTTCACTTCAGTGTAATTATAATGATCAATAGGTATACAATATTATGGAAAATAGTAGATAAAGTAGTTTAAGTAGTACGGACAAATCAGATTAACGGGCACTACAGCAGCCCCGGTATATGAACGATCAATTTTGTACGAGAAACACCCCCCCCCCCCCCTCCCCGTAAGAAAAAAATTAACAACTAGAATAATGAAAACCTATAGATAATACCTATAACTATATGGCGTCAATAGATACTTCGTCATTATAATAATTATGCTCTTACTCTCTAAAAAAAAAAGATTGAATTTTCACTCTATTTTCACTTTCTTGGGAGTGACGTCCGTGATCACTTGTTTAGACGAGAATATCAATTGATTTTCGAGTGCTCTCTGAGAAGAAAAGAGTGATTGTTCACTCTATTTTCACTACATTTTCACTCTCCAGAGGAGTGACGTCCGTGATCACTCGATTTTTGGTTTGAAAAGTAAAAGAACCAACAAATCATTTCAAGTATTACGAGTAACCACCTCTGTATTCCAGAAGAGACATGTAGGAGTACGTTAATTTTATTATGATGTCTTGATATTTTTCTACATAAAACATAGATGTGATCTAATCGTCCTAGAGGGTTGATGTCCTAGATATGGTTATTCTAGGGGTGGTTGTCCAGGGGGTAGGTGTCCTAGAACCGAACTATATATCATATCTATGCAAATATAGAAACAGTTGTTCATGAAATCGTTACCTTTCCTGATATCTGATATATGAATTAATTGGGGGGGGGGGGCACATGCCCCGTTCCCTCCGTAGCTACGCCTCTGAACCAAGCACATCTGTTAGGTTAGCAAGTTCAAATATGGGGGGGGGGGGGGACGGGGGGGGGGGGGGGTCCATCCGAATACTTATAGGGACAAGTACGGTATGTCTGATGAAGTGTCAATGACACCATTATTGGGCGTACACGCCCTCAGAGCGCAAACACATTAGCTATACAAATTAGCACCAAGAATGAAATTGTGATGCCAAATTATTTACAGCGGAGGTGATGAACTGCACGAGCGAGTTCAAGTCGGGACGTCGGCGATACAAAATTTGTAGGCCAAGGTGCGATTTACCTATTTTTCTTTAGCAATGTATTTACTTTATCGATCCGAACTCTTGTGAACTTTTTTTCAAACCTATTTATACACATCATTTGATCAATCTTCTGCTATTGCTTTGAAACTCGGGGAAAGGGCAAAATTGTAATTTTTTATGTAGTATTTCACCTTCCGTTACTATTGGAGAAAAATCGTTTCTTCAAATAGGCCCTACATGACTTTTGTATGTAACTAATCTTATTAATCTTTTCTGCTTTATTTAATTACCAATGAGCTCCACTGAACTTGAGATGAACATTAAATTAACACTGAAAAGTTATGGTCATGCAGGAGATCATTATCATGTTTTAAAAGCAAAATATAGTTAAAAGTATACTTGCCTTTTTTCTCTTCAGTTTGCAATATGTAATGTTATTATGTTTGAACGATGCATGCACACCTGCTATTTTCACGATTTTTATTCAAGTTCTGTTGATCTTCGTTAGCAACTATATTCAAATTAACAGCGTTGATTGGAATGAGTGACAACATTGGCATATCCAGGGAAGAATATGCTCCTAAAAAAAAGAAGAAAAAAAAAAGTATTAAAAAAAAGAGTATGCTCCTCCCTCCTTGAAGAACGCAATTTGGCAAGTACAACACAAACAAAAAACCCTTATTAAGCATCTTAATATTTATACCTCGTCGGGAATGAACGCATTGCCAATGTGTGAATTGTGTTATTTTCCTTGTCTATCATATTTGGTTCAATATTAATTTAAGCTCTGTGAACTTTTCCAATAAATAAAAGTCTGATCAGATCAACATGTCTGAAGACAATGAACTTTCATGCCAAGTCACGTGGTATCTTAGCCAGACGACTAAATGAAGCGTGCGAACATTGAAATGAAGCATCATCATTTGTTTGCTTCACATTATTTTCCGTTCATGCCCTTGAACTTTTGCCAATATATTACTATTATATCAAGCAGGTGAGCAACTAGAGCAAGGTTCGCGTCGGTGCGAAAATTATGAATTCTTTTGTCTCATCATAACGCTATCTTCTTAATTACTTTTAATTATGGAGAAATATGATTTCAGAAGGGTTTGAAAAATAAGTTGAACTATTTCATGTTAATGAATTTTCTATAAGCAGCTGGTTATTTCGAGGAACCATAATTATGGTGGTTTTATATTGCGAAATAAGAAATGGATCGTACAAAATAATTTCCCTACAATAGAGACCGACATACATGAAGAGAGAAGGGAGAGAATAGAGGACGGTGTGAATAAGGGGGGGGGGGGGGGATACCGACAGAGGTAAGAAGATAGAGAGCAAACATAATACAGGAAGAGAGAGAGAAAACAAAACATGAAAGAAAGGGGGGGGGGTGGAGAGAGAGAGAGAGAGAGAGAGATGGTAAATAGAAAAAGATAAATAGAGAGAAAGAAAGAATAATGTAGAGGAAAGATAAAGATGAGTGATTTCGATTTTTTTTTTAAAGGGACATAGAGAGAGAGAGAAAAAAGGAAAATGGGAGAGAAATATGTAGAGAGAGAGAGAGAGATAGAGAGAGAGAGAGAAAGAGAGAGAAAAAAAAAGAGAGAAAGAGGAAGATGGAGAGGATAATGGACAATTGAGAATAGGAAACAATCATCAAGGAAAATGAAGGAAACGTATCGAGGGATGGTACAACTTCCTTGCATCCATCAACACAACATTATGACAGGTTACGCAGTCACGATTCCAACATGACAAAGTTTGTTTTAGGCGGTTGGGGTTCGGAAACTACTTGGTGACGACACATGAGCCAAAGAAACAAATCAAAGTTTCTCCTTTATTTGTTTTCTGTTCAATATCCTTCCATGAACTCGGATTTCTTTCTTTTTTCTTTTGCACCTCCTTAACATACCCTACAGCTCATCTTAAGGTTCGCCTACTGGGAACAAGAAGGACCCCTAAGCCATTTGGGCTTTCAACAGAGGCTTCGAAATATGGTAAATGTGTTAAATACACATCTAATTGACATGACCTATATTTTTTTCCGTTGGATCTTATCTACACTTATTCGAGGGGGGAGGGGGGAGGGGGGGGGGGGGTGGGGGGTCCGCAGGATTCAGAACAAACGAATGTCCCTACAAAATTGAATAGGTATGCATTTTTGTCTATGCAAAATAGTAATTTGCCTACAAAATATTCAAAATATGTGCCGGAGATTCATTTTTAGTGCCCATTTTCATGTTTTTGGCTGCACTAATAATTTTAAATTTTAAAAAGGTCACTCAGTACCCGCATCCACCGGCACCCCTCCCCCCCCCCCCCCACACGCACCATCCTTTGGGATGGGAACATTATTCCGTAGACTTTCAGGCAGGTTAATCCGTAAGGCCTAACGCAGGTAATTCTATTATAATTGCCTCGCCCGACACAGGAGAACGGAATGAATGGATGGAAGCTCTAAATGTTTTCAGCGTCTAAAGGGATTTAGCGATAGAGGGAATTATTTATAGTGAGCGCTTCTGGTCACTGCTGAATAATAATAAAACAGTCAATCTTTCTTTGTCATTAATTTTGTTCTTTTGATTCTTTGTTAATCACTTCGTCATAAACTGTTAATGTTAACGAAAGAAGATGCTAAATCCACGAATAATCTGTCCACTGCCCTTCCGTTTTAGAAAGTTATGACTATTATCGACCTACAGCGTAGATACCAATTCGTCTTTAAAGAACCAATTGATGTCCTCATCTGACCCCCTCCTATCCCTTCCTCTTACCCTTCAATGACCCCCTTATTCTATAACAAAGACTCATGGAGAGTGACATTTAAAGTGATGAGGGGCATCTTATCTGTCCTGCCAGCTCTATTTACTATCACACACCAAGGGAGCATCACGACCTAGCGGCAGTGTGGAGGGGGGAAGGTTACACGAGGTCAGTGGACGTACCCTTCCTGATGACGATTCACACTGCTGCGACCAGTGTAATTTATGATCCGTCGCGCGCTTTTATATATCCGGCGCGATGCGCGCACTTGCTCATTCATCACGCACTAACATGCATTGCACCGCTGCGCGCATTTGCACCAATGAGTACGGTACTTGGAGCGGTGAACAGACGCATTCAACTCAAATAGTCTTGCAGACCAACGAATAGATAACGGCGGCAGTGTGGACGTGCCTCCCCCCAACTGGATGACATTAAGTTGGCAGGAAACGGCAGGCTCATCCTCTGTTCCTCTGGGAGCCGATGAGATAGGGGGCTGTCAGGACCCCTTACAGGGTATCATCTTCACGATCTTGTCCGGGCATGAACCTTGTTAAACTCTGGTCTCAAGTTTTAAAAAAAAACCGTCTCCTAGCTGATAGCCTTGTAATAGAATCCAATCTATGGTTGCAATAAATGGATAAAATTCGTTATTATTATGTGAGTAGAATATGGAATCTGATTTTTGGGGTGAACTTCATGATTTGCATGCTTAGGAGCAGTAGTTATCCATTAGTTTGTAAACAGACTTTCTAACAATAATGTGGATTACCTTTGTCAAAAATAATTGTGGGAAGAAAGTGATGACAAGAATTGAATTGATCGA
The DNA here is from genome assembly GCA_035222895.1 of Strongylocentrotus droebachiensis. Taxonomy (NCBI): domain Eukaryota; kingdom Metazoa; phylum Echinodermata; class Echinoidea; order Camarodonta; family Strongylocentrotidae; genus Strongylocentrotus; species Strongylocentrotus droebachiensis. Next base: position 9,470 of record JAVYIG010017720.1, on the reverse strand, counting down.
TTTTTAGCCACAACTGAAGACTCGTTTTCCCAGTATCATTTAGACAGTGATATAAATTGTGAATTTCTTACCCCATGACTTCGTAAATCTCACTATTATACGCCCTACCATACCAATTAACTTTGTTTGTGAAAGAATAATCTTATGATGATCAATGATTGTCCAGGGCTTATTAAACATGAGGGAATTTGTCCGTATGCACTGGTAAGAGCTCACAAACACCTTCCAAAAAGAAAAACATTTTCACGAGCAAAATAAGACATTTTAATTGTATGGAAACAGATAAAGAAACATAAAAACATACACGAATATTAATATGATTTAACTATAATTCATTTACCTTGTAACAAGAATATGGAAACCGAATCCTGTAAATACTTTAACAAAACTTTAAGAAAACACACATTTTCTTGAGTCACATAAAAGGAGCATGCCATACAGTCTGATTTTGTTTTTACTACCCTTTTTCTCTTCTTTCTGTGACGAAACTCTTAACACAAATTTACAAGACATGCCATTTTCCCCTTTTATGCATTCATTTTTTCAAATTTTAAACCAAAGCTGAAAGTGGCCTATATAGTAAAAAAAAAAAAGTTGGGCAGATGTTCCGGGGCAAATCAAAGTTAAATTTTGTCCAATAATTGGGTTATTTTCTCCCAACCATTTACTATATGAAGTTACCTCATGAAAGGTAAAAAAAAGAGGTTGGGTAATGTTAATGGGCAAATTAAAGTTGGGCCATTTTTGTCGAACATTTGGGTTATTTTCTCCCAACCATTTACTTCATGTATTTACCCAATTAAATGTTCAAAATAGGTTGAGCAGATGTAACTGGGCAAACTTAAGGCGGGCAACATTATTATTCAACAATATGGTTAATTTCTTATATAAGAGGTGTCGTGGTCGAGTGGATATGTCACAGGACTGTGGATCACAAGGTCCGCGGTTCAAGTCCCGCCGCGGCACTGATGTCCTTTTACATATAATATATATAATATTTTATCCAACTTCTTTTCCCAACTAGTGTCTGATATGATATACACTATGGTGAGAATTGGCTGAATTTCTGATTGGGTAAATTTTTATTGGTTAAAAGTTGGGTATTTTCTTTTCATCAAACACTGGGTAAATCATTCAAAATCTTTAATTTACCCAACGGTTGGATGAACACATAATCGCCCTCATGTTGGGTAAAAATTGGGCGAGTTTTTGCCCAATATTTTTTAGAGAGTACCTTTAAATCTTTTAAAGGCAGGCTTTACTACTTCAGCCAGAAGAGATTAGACCACCAGGCGAGCCAGCAAAGTCACTGTGACAGGTGGCTATCTCATTAACTCAGCTCTCATTTAACATAAGAAAAAGAGGATCATGGGGGACCAACAGGCACCGATTGGGGAAGTTTTCTATATAGAGGGAGCAGGTAGCTACAAGTAGGACAGTGTGCCTTTAAAATCATCTACAAGGTTAAAACGAGCAGCTATATTGAGTATGGCGGAAACCGGCTGCGTTTTAAGCGGAGGGGGCAGGGGAGACAACCGAGCCCTCCCCTCAAACCATCCAACTTCCTTCATTAAGTCCACTCATAAACTAGTAGATGCTTTTACTTTCCACAACTAAATTAAAAGTTGAACAAACTTGAACTATATTTGTTAGATAAGAGAAAGAGAGAGTTGATCGGAGGAAATGAGGGGGAGAGAGAGAAAGAGAGAGAGAGAGAGAAAGAGAGAGAGAGAGAGAGAGAGAGAGAGAGGGGGGGCAGATTGTGGTGAGGAAGACATACCACTTTAGAAAGAAAATGATTTAGCAGATGAAACAATTTTAGTTTTGTGTAAATTAGACAAAGTTCGATTGGAATATCTTTCTCTTTGCCATAAACAGTTCATTCCTTCTTCCGAAATTTGATGAAAGGTTATGGTTTTGGTCTATACTATGAGAATCAAAAGTTCTTCTACATCTTAATAGGTACACTGTGAAAATAGTCAACCCAACTATCTATTGGGCAATATTTTCGTATTTTGCCCAACAGTTGGTCAAGATTTTCCCAACAAGAGGGCTACCGTAGTCGTGCAGTTGAAGGGTCATATCTTTGCCCAAATTTTGGTCAAAATACGAAACAATAATTATGCACGTGTGAAGTAGGGTACTTACGTTTACCAATACCACTGGGAAAAATATTGCCCAATAGATGGTTGGGTTGACTATTGACACAACGTTGGGCAAAGTGTTGAAAAAATATTATCAACCTTTTCACAGTGTAAAGAGATCAGCAATAAAAAGGCCCTAATTATTCAATAATCATGTATTATTTAATGAACGTGATGTTGAGTTTTGTTTAGCTTGATTATCGATTACGCACGTAAGTAAGAATGCAAGTCCGATCTAAAGAACTCTGTAGATGAAGGTCAATGCCTGACCGAAGGGCAATAGCACTTGATTTCAAACCCGGGACTTCCCTATTCAAAACCATGGCTCCCACAGCTTGTTTTCAACGGATAACAGGGTATTGCACTCTCAATGTCAACAACACCTTACAAGTAATATCTGTGCTAAGGCTGGCCTCGATTAAGAAAATACTCAGACTACATAGAATAAACCAAGCGTATACACAGAACACTCCTTGACAATGAACCCGCCCATGCAATATCATCAATGCGTTCGAAGGTCACACGTTAGACTCGGATGCTTTGATAGAATATTGAACCCAATACTGAGTTCAACAACGATATACAAATATAGAACAGGGTAACAATATTGCTTAGGACATGACCGATTTAAAGATCACAGGAAAAGAAGCTATATTGATGTAGCGGTATAGAGGTGTCGAGGTCAAGTGGATACGTCACCTGACTGTAGATCGTATGGTTCGTCGTTCGAATCCCGCTGCCGCCTTAACATCCTTTGCTACTCTCCAGGAATGAGCCAGGAATAACAAAGTTCTGTTTGTTTAAAGTAGCCCTTACATTTTCATATTTTTAACAAATGCATTCGTTTTCACTGGGTGCCTGCCGTAGCAAAAAGCAGATTTGACAAAAGACTTAACTCCGTTTCGTTGACAATGAACCCGCCCATGCAATATCTCTTTGCTATGAAAAGTTTATTCTTTCTATAAAAGTTGATGTAAAGTTACTGTTTTCTTAGTGAGACCTACTATAATATTAAGTGTTTTTTTATACAGTTTTATAAGTGAAGAGATGAGCATTAAAAACCATGATTATTCCAGAAAAAGTAAGATATTTTTATGAATGTGATGATGAGTTTTGTATAGCCTGATGATCAATTACGCATGTAGTAACATGTAAGTCCCATCCAAAAGAAATTAATACATGAAGGTCAATGCCTTACCAAAGGGCAATATCACTTCATTTCAAACCCTGGACTTCCCCCATTCAAAACCACGACTCCAACGGCGCCAATTTTGCATCAGTTTATCATGTTGACCCCTTTTAAAACAGTGAATCTGGTAGGGCTTGCATAATCCCAAAATGATAGTAATACCAGAACAGAATTCTGTCCAAAAGTGTTCGTACCCTCCCTCTCCGCGTTCAATTTTGTGTGATTCCCGAAATAGGATCTCCGATAAAATATGACACCGTTATCCTGCCCCCATCCCCGATCCTGAAATAGATGCACGCCCTTCTGGTACTTTCTTGACATAATAGTAGCTTAATTTCAGCGGATAACAGGGTATTGCACTCATAATGTCAACAACACCTTACAGTTAATATCTTTGCTACTGCATTTGGCCCAGATTAAACAAAATTATCAGACCAAATAGAATAAACCAAGCGTAAACAAAACACCGCCTGGCAATGAACCTCCCATGCAATATCATCATTTTGGGTGAAGGTTCACTAACGAACTTCAAATATAGAAAAGGTTAACAAACTCGCATATACCGTGACCGATTTAAAGATCAGGGTAAAAAAAGGAGCTATATCGATGGAGAGTTGTCCTGGTCTAGAGGATACGTCACCGGACTGTGGATCACATGGTTCGTCGTTCGAATCCCGCGGCGGCACTCTCCACCCAGGTTTTAAATAGGTACTTGGTAGGATGCGAATGTTCATGTGGTTGGTTGGCATGTAAACGCTTGTACAATGGCGCCTGGAATGAATATTCCCCAGGGAGCGGAGCGTGTGCATTATCATGTTCGGATTAACAATTGAATACAATGACTTGGGTAATAGTTATTGGAGCAAACTTTTATGCCACTTTCATGGAGACAGCCTACTTTAGTAAGAAAATGATTTCCCAAGTGAAATGATTTAAGTTTTGTATAAATTAGATATGTTATATTGGTATGTATTCTGTCTCTTTGTTATCAAAAGGTTAATACCTCTTCTGAAAATTGATGTAAAGTAATTTCTTGCTTAGTTAGGCCTACTATATGAGAATAAAAAGGCTCATCTTCAGTTTCATTAGTAAAGAGATGAGCATTCAAAACCTGATTCCTAAAAAAGGATCTGAGGGAAAACAAAATATGACCCTGCTATCCTGCCCCCATCCCGATCCTGAAAATTGATGGACGCCCTTCTGGTACTCCTTTTACATAGTAGCTTCTTTTCAGCGGATAACAGGGTATTGCACTCACAATGTCAACGACACCTAATATCTTTGCTACTGGTTGGCCCAGATAAAAAAATATATACTGCTCAGAATAGATAGAATAAACCAAGCATAAACAGAACACCGCCTGGCAATGAACCCGCCCATGCAATCATCATTGTGGGTGAAGGTTCAATAACGAGTTTCGAATAAAGAAAAGGGTAACAAACTCGCATATGTCGTTACCGATTTAAAGATCACAGTAAACACATAAGCTATACAGGTGTAGAGGTGTAGAGGTGTCGTGGTTTAGTGGATATGTCCCCGGACTGTATAATTATCTTATGGTTCGCAGTTCGAATCCCGCTACGGCACTAATGTCCGTTGCCATCCTCCACGCAGGTGTTAAATGGACACCCGGTAAAATTAAATGTGGACGTTTATGTTATTGGCTGGTATGACTTTGTGTACGCGTTTAAAATGGCGCCTGGAAGGAATACTCCCCAGGGGGCGGAGCGTATGCATTATCATGTTCCGATGAGTAATTGAATACAATGACTGGGGTAATTATTATTGGACCAAACTTCCATGCCACATTTGTGGAGTCAGCCTACTTCAGTAAGATAATGATTTCACAAGTGAAATAATTTAAGTTTTGTGTAAATGAGATAATTATGTTCAATTGATATATCTGTCTCTTTGCTATCAAAAGTTTATTCTTTCCTCTGAAAGTTGATGTAAAGTTATTCTTTTCCTAGTTAGGCCTACTATAGAATTATATGTTTTTTATACAGTTTTATAAATAAAGAGATGAGCATTAAAAGCCATAATTATTAATGAAAAAAAAAGAAGTTATTTTTATAAATGTGATGTTGAGTTAGTATAGCCTGATTATCAATTACGCATGTAATTAAAATTAAAGCACCATCTAAACAAATGAATACATAACGATCAATGCCTTACACAAGAGCAATAGCACTTGATTGCAAACCCTAGACTTCACTTTTCAAAACCATGGCTCAATTTTGCGACAATTTATGTTTTCCTACTCTCCTTCACATGGAAGAATTTTGCGTGATTCCCGAAAGAGGCAGAATATGACCCTGCTATCCTGCCCCCTTCCCGATCCTGAAAATGGATAGACCCCCTTCTGGTACTTCTTTTACATGACAGGTTCTTTTCAACAGATAACAGGGTATTGCACTCACAATGTCAAAACACCTTACAGGTAATATCTGTGCTACTGGTTGTCCCAGATTTAAAAAAAACATACCGCTTAGAATCTAGATATAATTAACCAAGCGTAAACAGAACGCCGCCTGGCAATGAACCCGCTCATGTAACATCATCATTGTGGGTGAAGGTTCAATAACGAACTTCAAAATAATATAGAAAAGGGTAACAAACTCGCATATGTCGTGACCGATTTAAAGATCAGAGTAAAAAAGAAGCTATATCGATGTGAAGATGTAGATATGTCGTGGTCTGGTGGATACGTCACCGGACTATGGATCACTATGGTTCGCAGTTCGAGTCCCGCTGCGGCACTAAATGTCCTTTGACACTCTCCACCCAGGTGTTAAATGGGTATCTGGTAGGATGCGAATGTTTATGTGGTTGGTTGGCATGTGAATGGTTGTAAAATGGCACCTGGAAGGAATACTCCCAGGGAGCGGAGCGTGTGCATTATCATGTTCAGATAAGCAATTGAATCTAATGACTGTGGTAATCATTATTGGTCCAAACTTTCATGCCACATTTTTGGAAACATCCTACTTAAGTAAAATAATGATTTCGCAAATGAAACAATTTCAGTTTTATGTAAATTAGATAGTTTATGTTCAATTGGTATATCTGTCTCTTTGCTACGAAAAGTTTATTCTTTCCTCTGAAAGTTGATGTATTTTTTTTGTTTCTTAGTTAGGCCTACTATAAAATTACATGTTGTTTATATACTTTTAAAAGTGAAGAGGTGAGCATTAGAAAGCATGATTATTCAATAAAATAGTCATTCTTTTTTAGAACCTGATGCCTTGAGTTTTGTTTTGCCTGATTATCAATTACGCATGTAGTAAGAATGCAAGTCCAATCTAAAGAACTGAGGAGATGCAGGTTAATGTCTCACCGAAAGGCAATATAGCATTTGATTTCAAACCTTGGACCTCCCTAATCAAAACCATGGCTCCTACGGTGCCAAAGATACACTTGTTTTTCATGCTGTCACCCCTTCACAAGAGTGAATGTGGTAGGGCTTGCATAAGTCCAAAATCATAATACCAGTAAAAAAAATTGTCAAAAACATGTGTGTTTCTAGTCTCCTTCATCTGGGAGAACTTTGCGTGATTCCAGAAATAGGATCTCCGGGAAAAAACAATATCGGGAAAATATGACACCGATATCCTGCCCCCATCCCCGATCCTGAAAATTGATGGACGCCCCTTCTGGTACTCCTTTCGTATAGCAGTTTCTTTTCAGCGGATAACAGGGTATTGCACTCACAATATCAACAACACCTTACAAGCAATATCTGTGCTAACAGTTGCCCTTGGTTAAGTAAATGCTCAGACCAGACAGAATAAACCAAGCGTAAACAGAACCCCCCTTGACAATGAACCCGCCCATGCAATATCATCGTTGTGTCTGAAGGTCACAGAGAATACTTTGACGTCAAGAAAGAAAATTGAACTCGATACCGAGTTCAATAACGTAGTACTACAAATGTAGAAAAAGGGTAACAATGTTGTTTCACACGACATCCAACTTAAACTCACATAGGACACGACCCATTTAAAGGTCACGGGAAATAATAATCTGCATATAGATATCTGGTCGAAAAGTAAAGAAACATACATAATTAAGATAATTAATTATAAAAAACAACAACATAAAATTAGACTATGTGATCGGGTTTGTATTGTTTTCATTGATAAGAAGGCTGTATCTTTCTTCCGTTAGTTGCCTCGAGATTATCACTGCATTTGAATATTGATGATAGTCTGTAGATAAACAAACGATAATCAGTAAAGGTCACTATCAAGAGTTCAAAACCCTCTATGAACCAAATCTTCCACCGTGAATGCACATGATCGATACAAGAGCGATGTTTTGATTATGAAGCAAATTTCGTCTGGTTGACTGATTAGAATAATCATCGAATGAAGTATTCTTATGAATGTAATGAAATGCAAATAAACCCTAATTCATTGAACCAAGCGTGACGGCATTGCGATTTAAGCGTTTTTAGATTTTAACAAAATAATGCTTAGACCAGACAAAACAAACCCTGGGGAAACGGAACAACGCTTGATAATGAACCCGCCCATGCAATCATCGTAGTGTGTGAAGGTCACATAGTAGACTCTGACGTCATAATAGAATATTGAACTCAATACTGAGTTCAACAACGAAATACTGAAAAAGGGTAACAATATTGCTTCACACGACATTCAACTTAAACTCGCCTAGGACATGACCTATTTATGAAGGTCATGGGGGGGGGGGGGGGGGCTATATCGATGTATATAGGTGTCTTGGTTTGTGGATACGCCATCAGACTGGATCACATGGTTCGCAGTTCGAGTCCCGCTGCGGCACTAATTTTCTTTGCCACTCTCCAGTCAGGTGTTAAATGGGTATACCTGGTAGGATACGAACCTTTATGTGGTTGGTTGGCATGTGTACGCTTGTAAAATGACCCCTGGGAGAAATACTCCCCAGGGAGTGGAGTGTATGCCATATCATGTTCGGATTAGCAATTGAATCCAATGGCCGGGGTAATAAGAATGATAATGTAAAGCGCTTAGAAACGTAATATTAAACGGTGTAAACATGAGACTATTTTAAAATCTGGTCGTAAGGTTAAAAGAAATAGAGAAGAAAAAAAAACTACAAAAACATAACTGTAGGCAATGTGATCGTGTTCGTAACGTTTTCATAAATAAGAAAGTTTTATATTCATTTCGTTAGTTGCATCGAGCAGGGGCGGCGGATCGTCTTCCAAAGTGAGGGGGCACCAATGAAAAAAGGCTCTTTATGGATTAAAAAAGTGGCAAATACAAAGGGAAAACTAAAATCGAAAATATACAATTTTTTAGACATTGTTATATTTCCCTACATTGTGTTTTCATCATCAGGAATTATTTCAATATTTGTTTCTCTCTTTACATGGTCAAGATACTGCTTAAGCATCATACTTTGCAGGTAGGTGTGATGGCGTGAATATTCATCTGCGGGAGGGCGAAGCGAGCGAGCAAAGAATTAAGATTTGGTAGGTCGCAGTGCGAACATATTTGCATCTTATAAAAAGAGGATAAAATAATCCTTAGGGGGTTTTAAGCACAATCTGTAAATGAAGGACTAAAAAGACCTTTAATAAGAATCAACTATACATACGAGGGTGCTTTGGGTGAAATTAAAGGGGAAAATGCTCTTAGTCGCTTTAAATTAGGGACACATGTTTTGGTGAAAGAAAAAGGGGGCACTTAATTTAGAAGAAAAGGAGCACGTGTCAAAGTAAAATGGGCAATTATCAGAGGCGAACAATTTGGCATTTCTCGCAGCTGGAAAGAGGCACTCACCAAAGATGAAAAAAAGGCACTTAGAAGAATGGAAAAGGGGCATTTTTCAAAAGGAAAGGAACACCTATCAGATTTCAATAGGGGCGTTTATCGGATGTTACAGGGGGTATTTGTAAAGAGGGGGAGGGGCTCTTATATAAAGAAAAAATAATAATAGGGGCACGTGTCAAAGTAAAAATGGTAATTACCAGAGGTAAAAAGGAACACTTCTCGCACCTGGGCTGGACAGGGGGCACTGTGCCCCTACCCCCCTAGAGCGACCTTGAGTGTCTTACTGCATTGTAGATAGACAAATGATTTCATTGGCAAGATTTAACATACATGTATTGTTGACTAAAGTAGAGTGAT
>JAVYIG010017719.1:0-24672 GCA_035222895.1 Strongylocentrotus droebachiensis | reverse complement strand
TCTTTACAAAAAATACAACCAAAAAACAGAATTTTTTTTAATTTTTAATTTAATAAAAAAAAAATTAAAGGAAGCGGACGCTAAACAGGATTTTGTTTTTAACGGCCTTATGGTCTTGGGGCACAGTACGGTTACAAGTTCACTTTGGATGATAATGAAACTCGCTACGTCAGCAATGATTTGGGCACCTTGATTGATCTATTTCAGACGACGTGTAGGCCATGTATTTCAAGAAAACTGGGAATTCCCACATGCGTAGGCGGCGTAGTGTACCTCGCAGCAGGGAGTTAGAAAATGTGTGAAATAATATTATCTCTCTCTCTCTCTCTCTCTGTCCTTTTCTCTCCGCACACACTCCTCCCTCGTGTCATGTTATCTTTTAGGCATATCAGGCGGGAAAAAATACAAACAGACATGATTGTGTACTCACAAAAACACACATACATATGAAGAGTTTGATTCCTAAAGGAGCCAAATCCATTTTTGTAACTTCAGAGAAAAAAGAAATTGTTTACCAGATTTTGTACAGGCGTCTATGGAAAAGTGATATTAGAAGGTGCATTTGTTCATAATTGCTCACAAAATTTAGTCAAATAATTTTGTTGAAAGTCGGGTACTTAGGTGAACAATGTTCTGATATCAATAACTCAATTTTCATCAAAAGTGGATTTAGCTCCTTCTGGAATAAAGCTCTTCATATATACACCACTATCCAGGAAGTTCAAGTTTGAAATCACAGTCTCTGAATTCATTGATTTTTTTCTTCTTCAAACTACAAAACGTAATCTGAATCTGGTCTCGGGGCAAAGTACGGTTTACATGTCTCACTTTGGGTGATATTGAAACTCGATAGGTGAACAATGATTTGGGCACCTTGATTGTTCTATTTCAGACGACGAGTATGTATTTCAAGAGAACTGGGGATTTCCTCGTGAAGATGTGTAAAAAAATATATATTATCTCTCTCTCTCTCTGTCTCTTTCTCTCTCACACGCTCGTGTCATGTTATCTATTAGGCATATCAGCCGGGGAAAATACAAGTAGACATGTGTATGCACACACACACACATACATATACACCATTATATACACACATTTGGATCCTTGTTTGTAATATTTCAGATGACGTGCATCATAAGCTAGATTTCGCACGGCGACGCAAGTGCTGACTACGGGATATTTAAATGAGCTCGCCACCTCGTACTAGCTCGACACCCGACGCTAATACGGCTGAATACCGTGGTGGGTTTGGACGCTACGCGAAAATTTTCGTTCTGAGTGCGACCTCCGGCTAAGATTAGCGTTGTAGAAGGCCGCGTCGTCGGTTGCGAAAACTCGCTTATTTCAAGAAACTTGGGATTTCCACAAATTAGTGTTGTAGTCTACCTCACATGCTCTTTTAATGTGCGATTGTTGGGCTGTCAAGCAGGGGCGTCGCTAGACCTTTTTCAGTGGGGGGTGTAGAGGCCACCGATTACCGACAAAACTAGCTACCAATTACCGACAAAATTTAATGTCCCAGTTTCTACAAATGTAACCCTATAAACCCCGGGCCGAAGACTAAATTGTTTTTCCTATGAACTATCTATTGTCCTTGCGTATGCGCAAATGGTCATTTTCCTCGACGACATATATATAAGAATTATTTCGTCAACTTAGTCAGTATCATATCATATATTTAAATGCAGGCGCGTAGCTACATGTAGGATCCTATTTAGGGGGGCGGTAGTGAGAAGCGAATCCCTTAAAGAGCGCGCGAAGGGCCTCCCGGGCGAAGCTTAGACCTTAAAATATTAGGGAAAGAAGACGATTCGTTGTATACCGTTCTTGACTCAGTTAGCCCTAATTGTCTTCATTCAGCTCCCCCCCCCCCTCCCGCGCGAAGCGCGGCAGCTTTGACGTTTAATTAAATTATTATAGAAAGAAGGACGATTTGTTGTACCGTTCTCGACTCTTAACCCTAATTGTCTGAATTCAGTTTCCCCCGCCCGCCGAAGCGCGGAAGCTTTGACGTTTCATTAAATTATGAGAGAAAACAGACGATTCGTTGTACTGTTCCCGACTCTTAATCCTTATCTGAATGAAGATTCCACCCTCCCGCGCGAAGCGCGAAAGCTTTGACGTTTCATTCAATTATTATATAAAGAAGACGATTTGTTGTACCGTTCTCGACTCTTAACCCTAATTGTCTAAATTTAGTTTCCCCCCTCCCGCACGAAGCGCGGAAGCTTTGACGTTTCATTAAATTATGAGAGAAAGCAGACGATTCGTTGTAGTGTTCTCTACCCTTAATCCTTATCTAAATTCAATTCCCCCACACGGAAGCTCACACGTTTATTTTAATTATTAGGGAAAGAAGACGATTCGTAGCACCGTTCTCGACTTTTAATCCTTGTCTGAATCCAGTTTCCCTCCTCCCGCGCGAAGCGCGGAAGCTTAGACGTTTCATTAAAATATTATAGACAGAAGACGATTCGTTGTATCATTCACGACTCTTAACCCTATTTGTCCGAGTTCAGTTCCCCCCTCCCGCGCAAAGTGCGGAAGGTTTGAAGTTTCATTGAATTATCATAGAAAGAAGACGATTCGTAGTACCGTTCTCGACTCTTAATCATTGTCTGAATGAAGTTTCCCCTCCCGCGCGAAGCGCGGAAGCTTAGACGTTTCATTAAATCATTAGACAATGAAGACGATTCGTTGTACCGTTTTCGATTCTTAATTAGCCCTAATATTGTCTGAATCTAGATTCCCCCTATCGCGCGAAGCGGGGAAGCTTTGACGTTTCCGTAAATTATTAGAGAAAGAAGACGATCTGTTCTACTGTTTCGACTCTTAAACCTTGTCTGAATTCAGTTAACCCCGTCTCGCGCAAAGCGCGAAAGCTTTGGCATTTCATTAAAATATTAGAGAAAAAGGACGATCCGTTGTACCGTTCTTGACTCTTAATCCTTGTTTGAATTTAGTTTACCCGAAAATTGTAAACCTCTGATTTCTTTAGCTGATATTATAGGAAAGTGAAACTTCGAGAAAATGCAAGTATTATAGTTGTAGTCTCTCTCGATGTCGTCACAGCGGATAAAAGTCACAGTTACTAGGGGAACAAAACTTGTCGGCCAACCGACAATATACATCTCACCGACTTCAAACTCCTGCATTTATATAGTACCCGAGGATCGAGCAAGAATACCGACACAGCTGACCCGACATAGCAACATATTTATGCGTGTCTTTCTTGCTCCCTCGACGAGACGACTCCACCCAACAACCCCCCCCCCCCTCTCTTTTACTCCCACCCCTCCTCTCTTACCTCCCCTTGTTTCCTTTTTCATTCTTTTGTTCTTCCTTTTCTCCTTTTCTTTCTTTTCTTTCTTTTCCTTTCTTTCCTCTCCTCCCTCCTTTTCTTTTTTCTCTTCTCTTACCTTTCTTTTCCTTTTTTCCTTTCTTTTCCTTTCTTTCCTTTCTTTTCCTTTCTTCCCCTTCTTTTCTTTCCCTTTCCCTCTCTTTTTAACCCTCCCCTTTTCTCTTTTTTACCGACAATATCCTGACAGGTGGGGGTGTCGCACCCCCCCCCCCACACACACACACACACATACACACCCACACCCCCCCCCCCCCTCTTTGGAGACGCCCCTGCTGTCAAATTGCATTGGGTCTTAAATTATAGGTTGAGTTTTGAGAAATGTGTAAAACAACATACATTATTTTCTCTCTCTCTCTCTCTCTATCTATCTATATATATATATATATATATATATCTCACACACACAAATGTTTATATATATATATATATAGGCCTATGCATATCAATATAATTGTGTACTCACAAACTCACACGTCGTACATATAAACTTTAAGGATATATATTCTTTTTTCAATTAGCTTCATTACTGTTTCAAACAATTGTTTTCTCATTACACTGGTTAGGAATTTACCCCTTGATGTCAACCACGATCGGTTGTTTGTCCCAGCCCAATTTCACACTTAAAATGCCGACGCTTGCTTACAAATGAATAATCGCTTTATATTTTAAAAAAAATACTGTTATATTTGAAGTACCTATCCATAAACGGGGAAATGAACTGTTGTGCGGTTGTAAGATTAAGCAGACTATATTTATTAGCAACAGTGCCATCCAAGCTTATTACGTGGGTAGTTCTAGATTTCACCATGTTAACGAGAGCTATACATGTATTATTTATGATTATATAATGTTAAAGAATGTTATATAATGTATCAAAAAATCAATGGTGAAAATTCGAGTACTGCGATAAAGGGGAATATCTAAAATACTTTATTATGGCTGCATCTACTTTTTTTCTCTCCCCCCCCCCCCCAACCTTTGCCTTTTTCTCACTGCACTCTTCTCCCCCGTGTCATGTTGTCATGTAGGCATATCAGACTGCATTGGAAATGCTGAGAAATATGGATTACTTCTATATTTCTCTATCTCTGACCCCGAAAAAGTGGATTCAGAGGAATTACATAATTACAGAGACGGCCGTATGATCTTTCAAATGAAAGGAGACAATATTAGGATTAATTCCAAAATATGTAGCATTTCGATATACCTTTTATTTGAATTAGCTTTGATTCAACCGACATCGATGCCAGAAGACTGAAATACTCAACAATATTTGTACAGAACTCATGATTCCGAGTAGTTAGCTCCGAACGGATATTAAACAGATATATTTGTATTTATTTTGCTCTTGCAGTTGAATATGAGAGTAGAAATCAGCGCAGCGAACGTGAACATCCACAAACACACGCACGCTCAAAAAACACACATCGACCAAACATTTCCAGGGGGTGTTTCATGAACTAAACTTGATTTCGATTTAAAAAAATAAGTTTTAAGGCCGAATCAGTTTTAGCCTACAATACTTGTGAGCTGTTTCGTCATATAAATTTGAAGGCTTTATAAAACACCCACTGAATATCATCAGACGTACCCACATAAAGGTTTAAATACATGCAACTTATTGACGTGCTTACTTTCTTGATTAACTCTTTAAAATCAGCAAAACTGCAGACATCATCAAGAGTGATTTCCTTTTCTGGTTCAGAGCCTTTGCGACGGTCGTAAACGTACACAGTTGGCGATGAGCTTGCCATGGTCGTCGTCAAGTTGTTCTTTGCAAATTATAGCGATATAATATTAAGCGATCTTGATCTCTCGCTCTCTCTGTATATACTGGTCCACTGCATGCCTGAACTGTTTTCGTGTCGCGCGCCCAATCAGCTGAGAAAATAACACACCCTCAACGCTCAACCGGAGACAGCCCTTGCCTTTCTCGGCACATCTACAAGGAGGTCGTAAATATGCATGCCCACGTACATGTACTTATACATATATGTGCCCGAGGAGAAAGAGTGCAATTAGCCATACGGCTATTGTTGTATATTGAATATCCTAGATGTAAAAGATGAATTAAAGTTTCATAATATACAACTTAGTTTCACAAATATCAATTCAACTTCTTTTCGGTGAATTTTCTTTGAGTATAAAGGGAGGTGATGTTTTGAACACATAAAACACGTATACTCCAAAGAAAATCACTGAAAAGAAGTTGAATTGATATGTGTGAATCTTAGAAGCTAAAAATGTGCCAAGTTAGAGGTTACCTTCATTCTCGCCCTTTCTACGGCGGGTGTATTCTCGGGGTAGCGCAGTGGCGGATACAGGGGGGGGCCGCCCCCCCCCCCCCCCCCCTGGCAAAAAAAGAAGGGAAAAATGGGGAAATGAAGGGGGAGGGGGGAAAAAAAGGGGGGGAAAAGGATTTTTAAAAAAGGAAAAAAAAAAGGAAAAAAAAAGAAGGAAATAAAAGGGGAAAGATATCAAAGGTATCAAAATATGCTCATCTGACCGTAATTAAATGCCTTAAACCCGTTTGACTTCCGGTGGCTCTGCCCCCTGGACGCTGCCTAGGGCCTTAAGGCGGACGGATGGGTGCTAATCTGACGGTAATTTAATGCTTAAAACCCCTAAGCTTCTGGGTTCTCGGCCCCCTGGACCTCACGCCAATTAGTGTCCTGCCAGTGTCACAAATAAGGTATAAAATTATGCTCATCTGACAATAAATTGTTGTATAAACCTCTGAGCTTCTGAGGGCTCCGCCACCTGGACCCAACACCAATTTGTTTCCTGCCAGTGTCACGAATAAAGTATCAAAATATGCTCATCTGACGATAATTTAATGTATAAAACCCCGTTATTTATTGCCCATAACCCCTGAGCTTCCGGGTGCTCCGCCCCCTGGAACCCCACGCCAATTCGTGACCTGCCAGTGTCACAAATAGGGTATAACATATGCTCATATGACGATAATTTAATGTATAAAACCCCTGAGCTTATTGGGGCTCCGCCCTCTGGACCCAACACTACTTAGTGTCCTGCCAGTGTCACAAATACGATATAGAAATGTGCTAATTTTACCGTTTATTGCCCAAAACCCCTGAGCTTTCGGGTACCCGCCCCCTCGACCCTACGCCAATTCGTAACCTGCCAGTACAGATAAGGTATAAAATTATGCTCATATGACGATAATTTAATAGGAAAAAACCCCTGAGCTTCTGGGGGCTCCACCTCCTGGACCCAACACCAAATTGTGTCCTGCCAGTGTCACAAATAAGGTAAAAAAATATGCTCATCTGACCGTTATTGATTAACCAAAACCCCTTAGATTCCGGGGGCTCCGCCCCCTGCACCCCACACCAATTCGTGACCTGCCAGTGTCACAAATAAGGTATAAAATATGCACATCTGACGATAATTTAAATCAAAACCCCTGAGCTTCTGGGGGCTCCGCCCCCTGGACCCAACACCAAATTGTGTCCTGCTAGTGTCACAAATAAGATATAAAAATATGCTCATCTGACCGTTATTGATTAACCAAAACCCCTGAGCTTCCGGGGGCTCCGCCCCCTGCGCCCCACACCAATTCATGACCTGCCAGTGTCACAAATAAGGTATAAAACATGCACATCTGACGATAATTTAATGTTTAAAACCCCTAAGCTTCTGGGGGCTCCGCCCCTGGACCCAACACCAATTTGTGTCCTGCCAGTATCACAAATACGATATAAAAATATGCACATCTGGCCGTTATTTATTGCCCCAAACCCCTGATCTTCCGGGGGCTACGCCCCCTGCAGCCCACACCGATTCGTGACCTGCCAGTGTCACAAATAAGGTATAAAATTATGCTCATCCGACAATAATTTGATGTATAAAACCCCTGAGCTCCTAAGGGCTGCGCGCTGGGGAAAAAACGTGGAAAAACACGTTAATTTTACCTCGAAATTTGAAAAATCGCACCCCCCTCCCCCCTGGCGTTCAAGGGGGGGGGGGTTGCGATTTTTTTCAAATTTTCGAGGGCCAAAAAAAAAATTAGTACTCACTACCCCCCTGTGTTGGATGTGTGTAAGGGAGGAGGACATAGATGATTGAAGAATAACAAATTTGTAAAAAAAAATAGGGCAGAATCTGAACTACGATACATGTAGCTAGCTACCCGCTCTGCTAGGTGCCTATACAGTATTCTCAGTGGGTATACATGTGTGAGTCCAAAGAAAGTTTACACCTAGAAAATTGCTAATTATTCTAAAAATCATTTATGAAAAGTAAATTATTATAAATCTTATGAAAGATTGTTTTATCTCGTATCATTTGGTAAAATTTAGTGTGGCTTGTGGCCACGCTTGGGCGAACGGGAGACACTAGTGTTTAAGAGAGTGCAAAAATCGTGATGCCTGTGTGATGTTTGAATAATACATTTGGGATTTTGGTATTAATTCGGTCTTTGCACTGCAGGCACGTAGCCACGGGGGGGGGGGCACGGGGGGCACGTGCCCCCAAAAAAATTCCAAGATCGGTTGAACTTTTTTAGACCCCTTTTTTTTACCTCGATCGATTACATGTATGTGCCCCCCCCCCCCCCCAAAAAAAAAAAAGTCAAACTCTGGCTACGTGCCTGCTTTGCAGATCCAAATAATATCCTGACCGAAAAATTAATCATGCCACATGTATCAAAGCACACGCAGAGTCACTTTGGGTCAGTCACTTCTTTTTTATAGTATTTTTTTTTATTCCTCCAAATGTGTAATACAAACATAAAATTGAATGAAATAAATAAACGTTTTCAATATTAATTGCTCATACATAAACATAATCGAACAAAAACTCATTTTCAGTATATAAAACTGAGCAACAATAATTGAAGTAAACTAAAAGTACATAAACATAACTTATAAATACATTTTACATATTAATCACTTATATAAAGAAAAAATATGACAAAACTGAAGGTTATTTTACTGGTACCCCAAGCTACCCCCTCCCTCACACAAATACACACACACATACACACGTACTACTCACTCAGTGGATGTCTGCTAACTTTCTCAACTCAAGAAAAAATAAAATAAGTAAGTAATTAACCGGGCTGCAAAAAAAGTTACATTCGAACAAGCTCACGTTGGAGAGGAAAACAAATCTTAATTAATACTAAGCTGTTCCCAATTTAAAAAACGTAATCCCAGCTTTCCCATTCTAATGGCTATTTTCTTTTCCTCATCCTTATAAGTGAAATAGTTTTCTTCACCTTTTCTAAAGTTGGTACCTGCCCCCCCC
The DNA here is from genome assembly GCA_035222895.1 of Strongylocentrotus droebachiensis. Classification (NCBI taxonomy): domain Eukaryota; kingdom Metazoa; phylum Echinodermata; class Echinoidea; order Camarodonta; family Strongylocentrotidae; genus Strongylocentrotus; species Strongylocentrotus droebachiensis. Next base: position 16,040 of record JAVYIG010017719.1, on the reverse strand, counting down.
CCCCCCCCGATCTTGACATAAATATAACATACTTCACCATGAAAATTATAGTATTACAGATTTGTATTCTATAAGAACTACCTGTCAACCCAACAAATACAGTATATCTCGCCATTCTAAATCTTTAATTTCATCTGAACTCAAAAAGTCACACACATACACGTGCGCGCCCACACACGCGCACACGCACACACACAAACACACACACCCACACGTACAAACGCGCACACGCACACGCACGCAAATGTACATACACACACACACACTCTAAAAACCCTGGTAACATTTTTACGTATTAAAACTGGTTGGTTAAAGAAAAACACCAACTGTAGTGTTAAGTGCCTTGGTTTGGTAATAATGAGGTTTGTTAAAGCTAGTTTCAATTGGTTGGTTAAAAAATTAACAAACATTTTGGTAAAATGCCGTGGTTTGGTGCCCTTGGTTAATCAAAATATAGAATTCTCGCCATTCGACGGTTGGTTAAAAGTTTTGATCATGTGACATGAAATGAGCCAATAGACAACGAGAACCACACGTCGCAGTGTGCAAAGAATTTCATCCCGGGATGTCATCATGGAGTCAATAGTCTAAAGGCGGTTATGTTGGAGTATTCGAAGGGCTAGTTAAAGTGTTTAAGGTAAGCTAAACGAATATTTACTATACCATTCTACTGATGAACTTTTTATAATCCATCTGAAGAAGTAACAATTTCCACAATATTTTTAACAATGCAGTAAAGTCGCCTAAACTTGCCCGTTATTCTCTCTCAGATTGTAATTCTCATTTCTTTTCTGGCTTTATTTACGAGACAAATTACTGTGTTGCTAATTAAACGAATCAATGTATTCACTCAGCATAATATTAAAAGATATAAACATAGGAATTTTTTGGTCAATATTAAATTATATATATCAAGCTTTTTCTCTAAAAATTGAGCAACTGACCAGTAGATACACGTTACGTCGCGACGTAGCGTCTATCGTCGCTGGGGACTACAAGAGAACCAAAAGTGTGACTAAGATGATCAGCACCAGGCGCGTACGCAGGGGGGGGGGGGGTGGGGTTGAACCCCCCCCCCCCCCTTTACCTTTTTTCATGTGTACGTTTTGGAAGAAACCCCCCCCCCTTTGGATTTTTTTTTAATAAAGAAATTAAAAAAAAAGAAATTGATAATGGGTGACCCAAAAAGCTGACCTTCCCCCCCCCCAACCCAACCCCCCCCCCCCCCCTCCCCATCCCCGCTTTTTTTTAGGACAACAAAAAAAAGTCCTCTTACCCCTTAAAAAGAGAGAGAAAAGAAGTTTATGGAATTCTTGAAAACTCTTGAAATGATTATTTCACATTTGGGATACTGTACGTGTAACATTTATCTTTGTGTTTTCTCGAAGTAATCTTATGGAGCGTGAGCTTTTGTGTATTATATTTTCGAATTTATTACTATATCCATACACTTATTGTTTTGTTCAACGGTGCCTTGCTCACTAATTTGACAAATACGCATTTTAACCAGATGAATCTACGTATTGGTGCTAGTGTATACAGGCGCGTAGCCAGGGGGGGGGGGCGGTCGCCCCCCCCCCCCCCCAAAAAAAAAAAAAAACGCCGGCCAAAAAAAAAAGAGAGAGAAAGAGGAGAAAAAAAAGAAAGAGGACGTAGGAAGAAAAAGGGAAAAGGAGTCGAGAACGGTACAACGAATCGTCAAAGCTTCCACGCTTCGCGCGGGAAGGGGGAACTGAGTTCAAACTTAGGATTAAGGGTCGGGAAAGGTACAACGAATCGTCTTCTTTCTCTAATAATTTAATGAAACGTCAAAACTTCGCACGAGAGGGGGGGGGACAGAATTCAGACAATGATTAAGAGTCGAGAAAGGTACAACGAATCGTCTTCTTTCTCTAATAATTTAATAAAACGTCAAAGCTTCGCGTGAGAGGGTGGAGGGACTAAATTCAGACAAGGATTATGAGTCGAGAAAAGGACAACGAATCGTCTTCTTTGAAAGCTTCCGCGCTTTGCGCGGGAGGGGGACTGAATACAGATAAGGATTAAGAGTCGGGAAATCAGGTACAACGAATCGTCTTTTTTCTCTAATATTTTAATGAAACGTCAAAGCTTCGCTGTACCTGAATCTATTACAATTGTATCAAATTCTCATGAGGATAAATCAGAGGTCACCCAGAAAAATCAAGATATTAGCTCCAAGAAATATTCAGAATTATCTATTAAGGGTCTGAAATTTGTTCATCTTAACATTGCCAGTTTACTTAAGAATATTGATGAATTGCGATCTATTGTTATGAAAAACCAAATTCACATTTTTGCATTCAATGAAACTAGACTGGATGATAGCATCAGAAGTTCTGAAATTGAAATACCTCATTATTTCATTGTCAGAAAGGACAGAAATAGATCTGGAGGTGGAGTTGCTATTTATATACATGAAAGTCTAATCTATTCAGTTTTAGAGCACGATTCTCTTTCCCACCTTGAGGCCATACCTATTATTATTCGACTAAAGAATACAAAACCTATTATCTTTATTAACTGGTACAGACCTCCTAATTCAAAAAATGAAGTTTTTAATTATTATGATGAACTTATTTCTTTTGCATCTGGATTTAACTGTCATCTGATAATGATGGGTGATACAAACTGTGATATCTTAAAACAACCTTTACATCTGAAAACTAAGAATTATAATCAAATTAATAATATATACTCAATGAACCAGATAAATACCTCTAAACCCACTCGAATTGTGAATAGTTCCTCATCCTTAATAGACCATATAGTAACTAATTCCGTTGATAAAATTAAGTCCTGGGGGGTAATTCACAGCGGGTTAAGTGACCACTCAATTAGTTTCATTGTTTGGAAATCCAATTGTAATAATAATAAGATGAATGAAAAATACATTACTTTTAGAAAGTGTACTAATGTAGATGTGGAAGCTTTTAAGTCCGATGTGAAAAAGCAGCCTTGGGGTGAAATTAAAGTATATGAAGACATTGATGAAGCAGCAAACAAATGGAAAGAACTTTTGATAAATGTGATAGATAAATTTATGCCTTATAAAACTAAAAGAATTAGAAATAAGCAATCCCCCTGGTTAAATGAATCAATTTTTGCTTTGATGAAAAATAGAGATAAAATGAAAAAGAGAGCAATTTTGAAAAAAGATGAAAATATTTGGATCGAATATAGACGTTTGAGAAATAAAGTAACATCAGAAAATCGAAAGCTTAAAAAGAAACATTTTACTGACAAATTATATGAATGTCAAAACAGAACTCAATCTTGGAAGGTTTTAAAATCACTTACTACAAATGTCAGCTCTTCATCAACTATTCCCATTCATTCTAATGACACCCGGACTGCTGCTAATACATTCAATTTTCATTTTGCAAATGTAGCGAATGACTTAATCAATGATTTGTCCGAACAACATGCAAACTATTCTGTTAATACTTGTAATCCTGATAATTTGTTAATTTTTCATACAGTAAATGAAGATGATGTTTTAAAGGTAATACTGAAGTTAAAAAACAAGAAATCTGTTGGTGTTGATGGTATATCCACATTTATCTTGAAAACTTGTGTAAACGAATTGATCGAATCCATAACATATTTAATTAATAAGTCGATTTTAGATGGTAAAGTACCAACATCATGGAAGATAGCTAAGGTAATCCCTCTACATAAAAAAGGGGACAAATCAAATCCTGATAACTATAGACCAATTTCTCTTCTTCCTTGTATTTCTAAAATCCTCGAAAAAATCGTCCTAATTCAGCTACTTAAGTTCATTCAAGTAAACAAAATGTTAGTACCTGAGCAATCAGGATTTAGAGCTAAGCACTCAACCACAACGGCATTGTTGAAAGTAACTGACGACTGGCTCCAAGCCATGGATAACGGACATTATACCGGGGCGGTATTCATCGATTTACATAAAGCCTTTGACATGGTCAATCACGAGCTACTTTTATCTAAGCTAGCTCGGCTTGGTATAGTTGGTAAATCTTTGGACTGGTTTTCAAGTTATTTGTCGCAAAGAAAAATCACTACTTTTTTAAATAATACATTTTCGGATGAATATTCTATTAACAACGGGGTGCCCCAGGGGAGTTTGATTGGGCCAATTCTCTTTGTATTATTTATTAATGACTTAGCTTCTGTATTTGACAAATGTGCTTTTCACTTTTATGCTGATGATACTGTTTTATATTTCTCTGATAAAGATCCAAAAGTTGTTGAGACAACTTTGAATTCCGAACTTACCAAAGTGAGTAAATGGATGAATAGCAATAAGTTGAAAATAAATTGTACTAAAACTGTATGCATGTCTTTAGGAACAAGACAAATGCTAGCAAGGCACGATGTTTTAAATTTAAGAATTCAAAATACGTATATCAAAAATGTTGAAACTGTAAAATACCTTGGAATTATTATTGATAAAGAGCTTAAGTGGAATTTTCATATTGAACAAATGTGCTCTAAATTGGTAAAATGATAGGTTTTCTTGGTAGACTGAGACATTCTGTAAATGAATCTATTTTAAAAATTGTTTATTCCTCAATTATTCTTCCCCATTTTGATTACACCGATATAATCTGGCAGTCTGCCCCAAAAAAATATCTAGATATGTTGCAAAAACTTCAGAACAGGGCAGGAAGAGTCATATTGAAAATCAATCCATACTCTCATATTTCCACTTCTCATATCCATGAAGTTTTAAATTGGAAATTACTAAGTGTCCGCCAAGAAGAACATATATATATTATGATGTACAAAATTTTAAATAATCTTATTCCTGAATATATCAAACGTCCCATACCAATCAAAACAGACAGGTATTTTTTCCGTTCTATAGGTAATCTAATTCTCCCTAGACCGAAAACCAATAATTGTAAAAGAACATTTTATTACAGAGAAACTTCATTGTACAACAAATTACCAGCTAATACCCGTAGTGCTTGTACGATTCAAAAATTCAAATCCAATCTGACAATTTTTTTCACAATATCTTAGAAATGTGCTCAATAATATATTTACCTCTCTTTCCTTTTACTTTATTTGTTCAGGGTTCGTGCGGTTCTGTATCCCTTATAAAATCCACTGAATCTGAATTATTAATGTAAATTGAATTTATTAGACTCGAAAATATATTATACATGTTCAGTTATATCGTTTATGTTTTGTTTAATGTAATGTTTACATTGAATTTATATAAATCTAATTTCCCCATCATTGTATAAAATATCTGATTTTTATGTAACAGCTTTTTTTTATCCGGACCCCATGGAAGAACAGGCGTATTTTGTTAATACGCCTGAAATGGGCTATCCGCCGTATATCTCATTTATGTATGTATTTGTATGTTGTGATGATTTTATACGGAAATAAAAACAAACAAACAAACAAACAGAGGGGGGAGGGACTGAATTCAGACAAGGGTTATGAGTCGAGAAAGGTACAACGAATCGTCTTCTTTCAAACCTTCCGCGCTTCGCGCGGGAGGGGGGAAACTCCCCCCTCCCTGCACCCACCCCCCTAGGGAGCGCGCTTCGCGCGCTCTTTAAGTGATTCGCACGCTTCGCGTGCTCACTACCGCCCCCCCCTAAAATGAAATCCTGGCTACGCGCTTGAGTGTATATGTATACAAATTTCCTCATACCATTGTGTTTTAAATCCCCGTCTAAATTACGTCTTTCTCTATACTGCCTTACAGTTTTTCGTCTACAACACTGGCGTAGGAACCAGGGGTGGCGGGAATATCCCCCCCCCCCCCCCAAAAAAAAAAAAACCTTATTTTTTAATTGTTTTTAAAAAAAAGTGTAATTTTCCCTTTGGATATGTGCCGCCTTTTTCTTCTTACCCTAATGTACTTCTAATTTTAAGCGACAAAGAGCGGGTGTGTGTGTAGGTACGGGTGCTAATTGTTTTTGTCTCCCTCTCGCTTTCTCTCTTTTAGTACACCTACACCAAATAACAGCAGCCAAACTCAGACTATGAAAATGCAGTCCATGCCCAGGCTCCCAATATCTTTGAAGGCTTAAAGCCATACTGTGCTAGAATACCGAAAAATACCCTCTAGCGCCATCTAAGGCCCCCCCCCCCCCCCCCCCCCCCCCACTCTGGGGTCGGAATGACCGCATGCGTGTTACCAAAATGTCCGGTAAAGGGGGACTTTTCACGCACCAAAGTCCGGCTCGTACATACACAAAATTGACTTTACACGCCGGACATAGGGGGTGTTTTCAAAAGGAGAGAACACGCATATGCGTACCCTAAATAACACTGAGTGGGGGCCGGGATCTAAGGTCAGCTGTAGCAGTATGGTCCCGTAACTCGCTGCGCTGTTGATTCTCGCATCGAGTCTTCTGTGTGCGAAGTCGAAATTAGGTATTGTGTTACGCACTGTTGGCAAGTTGACCATGAATATAGTGGAATAAAAATAAGTATCACTTTAAAAGAACTTGATACAGTAGATTGTCTTCAACCAGCCTCCCCGTACGACTAATCTTTACAGAAGTTCGCAACCACAGAAACGAATGAAATAACAGCGAGAAGGCAACAACCAACGAATAGTTTGAAAAGGGTCTACTGTCCTTTATTCAAAAAGATCAAAATAATCAATTCATTTGAAAATTGTAACATATTTACAAACAGTGCAAAGTCAAAACTCGCTTCACAAACACGAAGGCTTCTCATTTAGCTAACATATTTACATCTTGGCTAAATCAAGTTTCCTTCGACGGTCTAACAAAATGTCAGACAAAATCATGCATTGCTTTTAAAAAGTACCAATATCAAATAGCACAAACGATCTGTTATTAACCCTTTAGCCCAGCTGCTGAAGAAAGGAGTTTCAGCCGCAGAATTAGAGCATTGCTCCTAATAATCGTCCTCTTCTTAAAGAATAGAATTAAAGACATTTGTTAATAACACACATTCACTAGTACTGTAAGTACATGTTAAGAAGGTTGTTGGAAATGCAGATTAAACTTCAAATATCATCTAAACCAATTCTTCCTCGGTACATTCTCTTCATAATGTTCTATGACCTTGTATATCATTACTTTTCATCATCATCACCAAGATTATATTTGTCTTCATATCAACATCATCATCCATATCAAAATCTTCAGGTATAAACTTAAGACATAGTATAGTACAAGAAATAATTATGCAATATTGAATGCAAGATGGTATAGAATAGAAGAAGAGATAATAAAGTGGATAATATTACATCACTTAAATCATTATCAGCATCTTAGCTAGAGGATAGTGTTAGTGGGTCTGATGGCTCAGAGGATGGACCAGTGGGCTTGGAACGAGAAGGTCCTGGGTTCCGAACACAGTTTGTATGCTGGTGCTAATGGTGATGCCTTTAGTCTATATGACATGACTTTTAAAATGTTGCAACTTTTCTGGAAGTAGCTATGTATATGTTGGTATCAGTTATCACCCGCTGGCTCTAATCAGACATATCTGTTCAGAGCCAGAAGGGTGTTAATTCTACTGGGGGGCGTTTCACAGAGCCTTTTTTCAATGACAAATAACAAAAATCAGTGACAAATCTGCTGATAACCAATCAGAAGCAAGGATTTCAGTAGCTTATAACACAAATTGTCATTTGTCACTGATGACAAGTTTTGTGAAACACCCCCCACGGCCTTATGGCTCCAAACAGATCGTCCTTGTTTTCACGAAGTGACGGTAGTGAGGAAAATCGTAACGCAAAGTGAATGCAATTTTTTTTCACTACCGTCACTTCGTGAAAACAGCGACGAGATGATATCGATCTTCCTGACATATAGGCCTCTTCTCTCTTTACGGCTCCTACGATTAATTATAGCTCTTATATTCTATAACTCCATTTCTACCTTTCAACTGTTGCAAAACAAATATAAATAAAAAGAAATACAGAATTGGCAAAAGGTACCGAAAGTTAGTGCAGCCCAGTTAGGTAGTAATCTTTCATCATATGAATGAAAGAAGGATAGATATATATATATATATACACATATATTTAAATTGTTCATGAAAAAAAATGAAAATGAAGAAACATACTGAAGGCCTCACTACACAGAGCCAATTGCATGATACGTAATTGTGGATAAACTATCACCTGCCTCTCGAGGACAGGTTGACCTCCTATACAGGTCACAAGATAACGTTACATTATGTAATGATATATTTCTTCTGCCGAGAGCAATAAAATGAAATAATGCCCTTTTGTCTCTCAGCAGACGTTTTGGTGGAGGAAAACAAATTGCGGTGTCAGGTACTGATAATACATGTATGGAAAATATGGAAGACACAGGTTTCTAGTCTTTTTGACCAATAATGCTACAAGTTTCAGTAATGCAAAATGAAAAAAAAAGTAAACACAAATAAAGTTTAGACACATATCACAGCATTTCAATTTAGATATAAACATAGCAACCAAAGGCACAAAGGCATTGGCTCATGTATTTAAGTATACACGTTACACTGTGTTAAAGCCCTTGTGGATCCAAACAGACAATATCTGGAAAATACTGATTTGCTTCATTCAATGGCAGTTTTCTATAGACAAATAGCAAATTTACAAACATGTACATCTATGAAATTACCTCAGGGTGGATATTATAGGTTTGCGTCTCTCACGCATGTTCATAGGTTATTGTCTTTCTAATAGACACATTACAACCATTCGTATTAAAGACGCATAGAAGTGGGCTCTCATGGGGAATTTGAAGCAATTCTGGTGTTTACTCAATAACAGGTGTTGCCAATCACCAGGATTAGCATTCAGTTTTATGACCAACAGGCATTATGTAATGCTCTGTATTTTTCACCCCCCTCCCCATATGGTAAAGTCATTTTCTTACATTTCTCTCAACCGAAGACTCGCCGAGAGACTATTTCTTGATGGGAGTATCAAGTATTCTTAATAAACTCAACAAATTTCTTTTTCCTTCCATATCACCGTCCTCTATTTCCTGTTTCTTTTTTGTGAAGCACTTCCTTCCTTGTCCTCCACTTTTAAATGTTTTTTTATAAATTGAGATTGTTTGTATTTTAAAGAAAAAGGTTTGCATATCTTTGTAAACCATCGACTAGTGATGAGAACCTACTGAACAGGAATTACAAATCTTTTTGGCTATCATCAGGGAATATTCGGTGTCATTCTTACATCCTTTGTCTCTGTACGTTTTTGTTCTCGTTTCACTATGCCTGGAAATAAAATAAAATAAACTAAATAAATAAAAGAGTCGCATTAACAATGAATCACAAAGTAACCACTATCTTTGGTGAGGCAGTTGGTGCACAGTAATAATGTCAATCACACCGCTGAATACACAAGCTGATTAATCAATGTGCATAAATTTACAAGTGACAAACGTAGTACCATACAATCTACACATCTTTTCAAACATTTTTTTACAACAAATAAATGTTTACACAACAAAAAAATCCAAGAGGAAATTGGCCCAAACTGGCAATCGCAGTTGTGTTAAAGTACATGAGGGAAACAGTAAGATTTGTTCACACCTTTTTTTTTCCTTCTAGAATTTCAATATTTTCAATTGTAAGTGACTACTAGGAACAATATTGCAAGTAAAAAATAGATGTTTATTGTGTCATACTCAAAAGTCCACTTGTTTAGTGGATGATAAAACTGACAATAAATTCATATCTTATCATTGTTCTATATCTGTGACTTTTCCCATTTTAGATAATCCTTCCTAAAAAATGTTTCACTATGATATATACACAGATAAGGCACTATCAAATCATCCCTATGACCCCATCACTCAGTCAAAGTACATAAAACAGAAGCATGCATTGAGGTTAACGCGATAAATTGGGATTTACAATTACTTCACACATACACACACAAATTCTATCATGCATTAAAAGATGTGTTTCAAAGAAACAAAACAAAACAAAGAAACAAGAAGAGAAAGAAAGAGAGCAAGAGAGATAAAGAGAGAAAAAAATAACTGGCTCTCATTTAAAAATACATTTGTAGTTTATAGAATGGGTGAAGGAAATGAGGTAAGAATGGCATTATTCTATTTAATTTTCCACATTTTAGAATACATCATCACACATCAAAACAACATTCAGAACAAGATGGCTGCCATGGGTTTGCTTGGAAAATGACAAGCATTTGCAAATATCTGGAAAGGTCACTAAAAGACAGCGTCTACTCAGAACCAGAACATTGTTATCTTATATAAATCAACATACAGATGGTGTGCTCAAAACTCTTACAAGGATTTGGGTTTCCATTACAAATCTTATATACACTATGAGAGCACACAAATGACATTTACTGTTCTTCATTTAGGTATTGACGTATCTACATTGGCAGTGTGGAATGGTATGGGGGGGGTGTGGTTTGAAGGTAGGCAGCACACACATCACAGCTGAAGGAGGGGTCATACGATTAGGGTTTCCTTCGTTTGGTTCTAGGACTCTCCGGCACAGAGGGTGCTGGCCGTCTTGTTGTTCCTCTGGACGTAGACTGCCCTCTTGAGTTGGAAGATGTGGCGGACATTGGAATCGGAGAATGATCTGTGCTTGAATCTTCAGCCAATTCTGTGATCAAGGAAGAACGGGTAAAGAGACACAGAATTAATAACAATATTCACGAAGTCTGTTAACCCAAGCATAAGCCACGTTAACTGATCAACACAATCACTAAGTCTGGTCTACTGATTTCAACTCTGAATGGTAGGGACTTACTGAGTTTCTGGTTGATAAGGGCAAGTTGTTCCTCATCTTCCTGGCAATCCCGTTGCTTGGTAACCATATCCCCTGATCTTAGGGCTGCCTCCTGGACCTTGTACTCTAGCTGAGCCTGCTCACGGCGTTTTATGGCATGCATGATCTGCTCCAGGATTGCTGTATTGTATTAAAGGGATCGTTTAACAATGTTTAATCTGAGATGCACGGCCCTACGTGTTATCAGTGTCTGTGATATGGTGTTATATTGCAGCCCTAAAGAATTTACGCTTCAAAATGATCAAGAAGTGCCTCCAAAAATTGAAAACCTTTGAGTGACTGGTTTTACAATACTTGTTTTCCCCAATAGACTGTAGTGTTATGAAAACCGTTTAGCAAACGCTAAATTTGATTTCGATTTTCAATCATGAATATCTTGATTATCAGACAGGCAATCGGCTTGTAAAAGTCATGGGGTTCCTGATTGACCTAGAGGTTTATAATTATCATTGCAGCATGAGCTAACATCAAGGATTTTTTTAAAGGATCTAAGAAAAAGTTACCGGATTTAAGAGAGAAATTGTAAATTTGCTCATGATTCAACATTCCCAAAGGATACTTAATGCAGATGGTACTGAATCTAAATCTGATTGAAATTGTGAATTAATTTGTAATAAAAAAAATTGAGAACTATACAGAATCGTTCACATAAAGCATACTAGAGTCACGTTATCAATTCTGAAAAAAATGTAGAAGAACATACATGCAGTTAAACTATATTTTGTGAATAATTGTACGCTAATATTAGTAATCTTATCCTCTTTGCTAATTGTTTAGGACAGGGATTTTGCAATTAAGCATGTCTGGGCCCATCCTATCAAAGAGTTGCAGCTGACCCACAATGATTGCAAATCTTCCAATCAATCACAAAGATGAAATTGCCTGTCTCTTATCTACAGTGTCGCAATTGATTTTCAACCCAAATTTAGCTTGCAAATCAAAGACATGGGCTTAAGCCTCGTTACACAGGTTTCATTGTCAATTAGAAAATTAATTGATCAGTTAAGACTGTAACCTCTCTCTCTATGAGGACTCACCCATCTGCTTCTCCAGTGATTCTAACTGTTTGGGAGGAGGTTCCCCAAAGACGCATCCCCGAAGATCTGACGGGCATCGGTTCTGAAATCCTCCAAACTTTCCGTTGCCACGGATACGGTTGCCGTCGCGGGTGAGAAGCGTGGGGCAGTGGATGTGTTTCACAATCTGAAGAAGGGAGAAGACAGAGGACAATAATGGTATGAAACATGGATTCCACTTTGAGATCCATAATACTTTTTTCTTCAATTCAAATGAACATGTATTCAGCTATAATCTTTCTTGTATTGCCTGCATGTTTGATGGAGCTAGGATTTACAGAAAATTTCATTACCATATACAAGCATTTCAAAGTAAAGTGAGTACAATTTCAGCACTAGAATAAGGCGATATGGGACAATTTTAAAGTGATATCTTCAGAAATAACAGAGGCATTTACTGTTTGTTTTTCTTGCAAAGATATGAGATTCCTTTGCTCATAAATTCCACCCTAAACACAATCAAAAATATAAAAATGAAAACAAACCATCTCTATATAAGAACTTACCGACTGCCTGTATGCTGTTGCATCATCCAGAGTATCCAAGAGTACTGTATCTTGAAGCAAGAGACTGAAGGCTGTATACAATCAAAACAGGAAATATATAAATTATATTGTAAAAACAATGAATAACCAATTGTCATGGTATATGTAGACCCAGCTGCTCTGGACCTATCCCTATTTTAAAGCTCCAGAGAGTTTGACTTCCATGACATATGCTTGGGTGACAATTAGTCTGCAGGCAATTACTAAATTCCCAACTTCAACCAAAAATCACTACAAATATGAGGCATTTGAGGTACACATAAATGTCATTCAATAATCCTAACCCCTGTAGTATAAACTAGGCTCTGCTACTGCTATCACTATAATAAATGCAACTGTTAATACTACTTCTATTTCAAAAACAGTACACTCAGTACAATCGTCATCCATCTATCTCTAGGACTGGGTTGGTGGAGGGGGAGGTAAATGCATTAAAGCCTACTTCTAGCTACTTGGGCCCTCGATATAGCAAACAATGCCTAATCTTTGACTGCTGGTCCCCCATGATCCCCTTTTTCTTATGGTAATTGAGAGCTGATTTGATGAGATAACCACTTGTCAGACGGGCTTTAATCAAATTATTATATTTGGTTTTGTGCACAGTTAATGTTTACAAGGAATCACATCTGACCCGCCTCCCTCCCATCTCTTGTGATCTCTACTCACCTATCCTACAATTTGCTTCATGACCAGTGAACTTTAAAAGGTGCCTTGCATACACAGGGTTGCCTGATGGTGTCTGACCATGCTTCATGGGTACTCTCTTGTGTGGTAGAGGCCTGTCAAAAAACACAAAAACATATAGTGAACCAAGTTAAAAAGGATGACTTTTGGGAGTAAAAGCTTGTTCACATGACGCATTAATGCCTCAATTTACCACGGCGGCCGTGGGGTCTAAAATATCTACGGCCAATAGCAATCATAGGGCCCCAACAGCATTCCCATGGTAACATACTGTAGCAGTCACATATGTTAGGGTAGCCGCACGGCGTATTTTGAATTTGTGGAGACAGAAAACCTGCGACTGCCGTATGGTCTTTCCTTTCCTTTCCTGACCGCAGATCAGATTATTGAGCAATTCATATTATCTTACACAGTCCAGAGTGTATCCAATACAGCTGAATAATGCATTATTACACCAGGTGACTTTAAAACGCAGAGGTAGAGGTTTATGTATCAATAAGGTGAATATCTTGACACATAAGAATCGTAATTGTAAGTGCATGAACGTTTTAATTTTGTCAGATTATAGAATCATCTCAGTGCATAATTGACAAGGTATTAGGAATCTATCCTACCGAATGAGAGAAGCACAGATTAAAAAAACAGACATTGTATGCACTCACTTGTCCCACTCAGTCAGACCCTTCTTGTAGATTGACTCGATGGGTAGAACTTGTTGGCGCCCTCTTGTGTTAGCAAAGACTTCCTTAGCCTTAGTGACTGTGGTGGTGAGGACGCAGTCCATATCTGAGGCCATATGCCATGATAACACATAGGCATCATTCTCTTCTTCTATCTCAACCAAGTGTGCTACCTGTGGAGTATGATAGAGTTAGAGACGGTCAAATGAATATGTGGGACTACATACTGGTAATTATAGCCAAGTAACATTAAAGTCTCTTTTAATTGTAAAAAATGCTTTCTTCTTGCTACTAAGACTAAAAGATGACTTGTCCATTGAAAATGATTCAGCTGTGTGAGGGATATAGTTAACAAATGTTCCCAGGGGCCTCAGTCAAATATAAATACTGTTAGCGTGCGTGACCAAGCAAACGCGTATAAAGGGGTGTTTTTTTTAGATTGGATGCAGTACGGGCGAAGCCGCATTAAGGGGTTAAAAAAACATCCATTTTCAAGAAAAAGGATACTTTTTCAAAATTCTGCTGTACACTTTTAGGGGTATTTTCTACATCCCAACTCCGAATTGAAAGCTGGTCGAGAAGCCGGTTGTCTACATGTATAACTGTCGGTTACGTCAGCTAGCTAATGTAAAAACACATACAGAATCCTCTATACTTCGCGTACCAGCATCCGACAAGCTTGTTTACGGCTGGGGTTTACGATGAAAAATGCTCAAGGGGTTACAATTTTACAATACTTGTTTGGGAAATACCCATTTAGGGTGTGAATTCAGGAAAAAAACACACGTAATCCACAGTTAGGTTGTATTTTGGCTTCAGAAGAAATCCTTGTTTAGGGGGTGTCTGGAACACCTGTGGTCACGCACGCTTACAATATTTCTACATGACTGAGACCCCTGGGCAAATGTGTGTCATTTTAAAATAAAATTGTATTGATCTCCAAACCAATTATTTCTAGAAAAAGAGTCATAGATACATGTATATACCTTACTGTCGTTATTCACCCAAGATAAATTTTGTTTTGTATTGTAAACCTATGTATTACACATGTCACACCTCTTTATCTGTCAAATGTTGGGATTGGGACCATTGGCAGAGGGAATCCAAGCCCCCCCCCCCCCCCCCCCCACCCCCTACTGGTTTATAGCCCTTTGGTCTCACTATGAACACGACTTACAAAGAAAGCAGACAAAATATACAGTTCCTCAGGTAGACAAAGGAACATCCCTTCACTGCTAATATGTAAAAATGTGTAGAACAGGTGTCACATGCATATTCACTTTTTACATAATAGCAGTGAAGGGATGTTCCTTTGTCTACCTGAGGAACTGTATATTTTGTCCGCTTCCTTTGTAAGTCATGTTCATAGTGTCTACAACCAATTTATCTACTTCCTAATTGGTCTATTCCCATATGGTCAACACCCAGCCTGTCTCCTATGCATATGGTATAATAATCATTTAATCATAACAAAATAATGATCATTAAATGATTATTAGACCTTATGGATAGTACGTACATGAAATGGGCATCAGACAAACTGGGAATTAAGACTACAATAGACCAAATGTACACTAATTGGAGATTGGACCAAATGGTCATTAGGCCAGATGATAAGGAAGACAAATGATTATTAAACCATGTGCATAGTAGATGGGCTGGGTGTAGACCATATGGGAATACACTAATTGGGTAGTAGATGAACTGGTTGAAGATCAAATGGCTATTCACCTCTTCCGTTACAGAGACATCAAAAGAGAAAAGATCAGAAAGGGTCCAACAACTTAACAGTTAGCTACTTAAATTCATAATACAAGCGAAAATATAAATGAAACTAGATGGAATTCGACTGCGCGCAGTCGAAAATGATGCCTCCGTCATAGAGCAATTTTACAAACCAAAACAGAACACATTTTTCGAATTCAAGTTCAATTGTAATCCATTAACAGGTTCTCAGAATATCGTGATTACAAGCAATTTCTCATATACATATATGACCCTTTGATCTTTGACCTCATGACCCTAAAATCTACTCAGTTCATTGGCTCTGCAAGATGTCCTGAGTTAAATAGTAATCCATCTGTCAGTTCTAATGAGAATGTGTTCACAAGCTATTTCTGCATACATAATGAGCCCATGACCTTTGACCTTTGACCTTTGACCTTATAAACCAAGAATCTACTCAGTTCATTGGCTCTGCAAGTGACATACATGACCTAATTTTGGCAGGAATCCATCCATCGGTTCTTGAGAACGCGATCACGAGCTGTTTTTGC
>JAVYIG010017718.1:0-24674 GCA_035222895.1 Strongylocentrotus droebachiensis | reverse complement strand
GAACAACAAAAAGGGTACGTGAAATTATCCATAAACATGTTCGTTTGGTTGCTGAAAAAGCATAGACGTATAGACTGTATACGAAAATAAATCTAGTTGTCAGGGTGTTGATCGCGCACCCGATGTTGTGTGTTAAAATTATTTCCATAGAGGACTGTACGCAATGCATTCCCTATGCAGTCTACGTGCATTCCGCGACCATGCAAAAAAGGTCAAGTTTTGTTTTCAATTCGAGATTCAAACCTTTATAATCTGTTGTGATCCTGAAGGTGATACTCAATAAGTGAGGTGTCATATGAAAGCGCAGGTTCTTCTCCATATTCCCCACAGGGCCGGCCCACCCACAAAATTGTAAAAATATCTTGCTAAGACTAGAATCTAGATCTAGTCTACTCTCAAAGATACGAAAATAGATCCAGTTGTCGGGGTGACTGATCGCGCACCCGATGCATGTTGTGTGTTAAGGTCAAGTTTTTGTTTTCAATTCGAGATTCAAACCTTTATAATCTGTTGTGATCCTGAAGGTGATACTCAATAAGTGAGGTGTCATATGAAAGCGCAGGTTCTTCTCCATATTCCCCACAGGGCCGGCCCACCCCCAAAATGTAAAAATATCTTGCTTAGACTAGAATCTAGATCTAGTCTACTCTCAAAGATACACTCATAAAAAACAACCGTGCAGATAAACTAGAGAAAGGCCAAGGTGGTGTCATTAGTTGACTCTTTTGTTTTCGGCATATAAAAGTATTAATGACTGCTTTAATATTCGAGAAATAGTTGTTTTTTATACGCTCTCGGGAAGGTTACAATTGGGCTATTCCCCTCGGCACGCCTCGGGTAATAGCACAATTCTAACCTTCCCTTGAGCTTATAAAAACAACTATTTCTCTCAAAGCAGTCATTAATACTATATTATTTCCCACTAAAAGCCATTTCAAGCCCTTTCGTTTTGAGGGAAGTTCTAAATTAGTATCGTCTTTCAAATGCCGTTTGAATTTAACCTTTTCATTTATTGGCCTGCAAATGGGACAAAGTACCTTTAAGGGCCAGAGTTCACCTTTTGTAACTAGAAAATTGTGTTTAAATGTTTCAAATGTTGCAAGATTTTGCTCCTCAAATATCACATTTTGTGTGTGAAATTATTTCAGTAATGAAAGAAATCGAATGATAACAATAGCATCGGGTTTTTTTCTTAAAAATACCCCCCCCCCCTATTATTTGGTATCCCTTTACCTTAAACCCGCTCATCTTAATCATTCATAAAATATTTAAAATGGAAATATATATATACAGGTATATGTCCCATCCAGTGTCGTATCCAAGGCACTGTTAAAGCTGCTTGAGCACCAATACGTGGTAGATAAGTAACTATATAATAAGCGCATGAAAAAGGGCAATTGTGATAAACCCTACTTGATATTTTAAACAACATGCTTTTAAGTGCTCTGAAGAACGATTACAGTGAATTATTTTGAAATGAGAAGTATTTCATCAAGAGCGGGTGCTACAATACGTCCATTCTCATCTTCGGTCGAAACAGAACGCCAAAAGCCCATCAAATCATCGACCACCTCAGCCGGCGCGGTCTGTCGAAAGTACGCCGCCATGGTGAAGAAGTCGACGAGTTTGTTTCCGAAGTCTGACTGGTCATCAAACACTTCGGTGATGTCCCAATGTACATGTATATCAACAGTGATGACATCATACCCTTGACTTTGTGCGAACTCTCGAACATTGTTTGAAGTAAGTCGTTCATTAGATTGAGTGCTTTCTGTCAGCCAAGTTAACTTGTGGAATGTTTTCGAGATCAGGCAATCTGTGAGCAACAGCGAATGAACAAACAAACGGACAAACTTGTGCATAACAAACACAGCATAAATAATCAATGTCATATAGTGAAAAATACATACTTATGAAAAGAATATATTGAAATTTAACTTAAACTAACATCAGATGATCCAATATTGTACAACGGGTGTATATCATTTGGTCAATATTTTAAAATGATCATTAATAGTTTTAATGCAATTACCTTTAAAAGTTTTGATTTTATGATTTTTTTTTTCTCCATGACTCCATGGACATGTTCACCGGGGAGCAGCCTTCTCCTTCCCGTTCAACACTTCTAATTAAAATAATTGCATGAAACTAAAAAGATAGGAAGAGTGTATAGGCTATGAAGTATACTATTAGGGTTGAGATTATTTATCATCCTAATAATTGAGAGGCTACAATAAATATGTACAAAGTTATGAACTTAAACAAATCGTATTTCGATTCATGTCCGTTTTCACTCGTTCAGAGTGTTTTATTACGGCATTTCTAAATATTTTATATGATATTTGCAAGAGCCGATGGAGCAAAATTATTATGTCAATTCGCTACCTACCGTTTTGACAAACGATGATCATGAGACCATTGTCTTTCATCATGGATGCTAGTTGGGTGAAGGTCGTCTCAAAGTCACCCATGTGGTAGAGTGAATGTATAGAGCTGATGAGGTTGTACTTGTTTTCAGCCAAAGGGCTTTCAGCAACGAATTGTGACAACGGACCAGTGAACCAATGGCAAGACGATTCATCATCAAGTTTCAATGTAGCAACTCTACCCTTGAATGTGTGCAGCATGCCTTCATTAGGATCCACTGCAACATTACATATGGATGAGTAGTGAGATTGAAGACTCTTCAAAAAGTGGAATTCGTGGCGGCCTGTGGAGCAAACAAAAAGGATAAATGTTGTTGGATTGATGCGATTTGTTTGGTGGAAACGTCACAAGATTGAGGGCTCACAAGGTCCGCGGTTCGAGTCCCACCGCGGCATTCATGTCCTTTGGCAAGACATTAAAGTAGATATTCATTGATTTTAAAAACTAATTTTATTTTTATTATTGGAAAGTTGAAACTTTGATTCGACAAGTTTATAAAAATTCAATGCTTGGAAACACTCGAAGTACTGAGTATTATAAATTACAAAACGCTTAAATACAGCCCCAGCAGAGCATCTAAAGAGCTCTCCGAACGCTGCTGAGATATGTGAGATCACAGTATGGACATGATTTGCACAAGCAGACGATGTCCCATGACATCTCACACATTTTCAGTGCCTGTGTTTTCATCATCTCTTGAGTTCTTTCTCTTACTTCACTACCCGTCAGGCTAAATGTATATATATATATTGCCTCACTCTAAACCCCGCGCATGATTTTATTTTGATGACAAATGCAGCGATACAAAAATAAAGGAATCTGTCGCTTGTAAACAAAATAAGACGCCATTGTATATTCAGCTGCACACACCGCGGTATGTTCGGCGTTTCAAGAGGGAACAAATGCCGTCCTTAATATGATTCCGGGTTTTTTTCAATTTGAAAGTCTGGTTTCTTTGATTGTTAATTAACCCCTATCCTGTGTATTTACAAGCAAAAGATTTTAGTTATCAGAGTCGGGTCATATCATATCACCTTTTGAATGGTTTGAAATGCCATTACATTTATATACACTAAACTCATTATAATTTGACAAATAATAGCTTTGCAATTATGTTAATTCTTTATGGGATGTCGTCTGCTTGGGCAGTATTGGTCCATATTGCGACGTCATTAAAAAACATCGTTATTTTTTCTGGCGAATCTCTCGTATATCCCAGCTGCTATGGAGGTGGTTGACTTTTAATGTTTTGTTGGAAACATGAATAAATTTGAAATTTGAATTTGAATTTTTATTTTTATAAATCACACGATATGTAGTTGACCTAAAACTTGTACGATGGCCATCTGATAGCTGACCAGTTTCTAGTGATACATTAGTTGAAATATTTGTGATTTTCTTTGAATTTCACCTTTAACCCGTTTAACTCGGGAACCGAGATTTCTCGGGTCCGAGCAAGGGCTACTTTCATTGCATAAAAGTGCATCTATTTACCTTCTAAACACAATATAAATTCCCTGTATACAAACCTTGAACCTTTGGCTACATGCATCTCATTTTTTACCGACTGAAGATGCGTAATTTTTATTTTATTACAAGTTTAAAATGAGAATGCACGAGTCCTCTTTCAGGATATTCGAATAGAACACATGCAAGTCAGTTTACGTTATTTTCATAGATTTTAGGATTCGCTGGGTCTACTATAGCTAGGACTGTGTCAGCCGCAGTGGCGGATCCAGGGGGGGGGGGCTGGCGGGCCGGGGGGCCCGGCCCCCCCCCCCCGGCAAACAAAAAGAAGGGGGAAAGGGGGGAAAGAAGGGGAAAAAAGAAGGGAAAAAAAGATGGAAAAAAAGAAGGAAAAAATAAGAAGGAAAAAAAAAAAAGGAAAAAAAAAGAAGGAAATAAAAGGGGAAAGATATCAAAGGTATCAAAATATCCTCATCTGACCGTAATTAAATGCCTAAAACCCCTTGACTTTCGGTGGCTCTGCTCCCTGGACCCCATCTACGGCCCTAAGACCGACGGTAATTTAATGCTTAAAACCCCTGAGCTTCTGGGGGTCTCGGCCCCTTGGACCTCACGCCAATTAGTGTCCCGCCAGTGTCACAAATAAGGTATCAAAATATGTTCATCTGACCGTAATTAAATGCCTAAAACCACTAAGTTTCCGGGGCTCCACCCCTCGACCCCATCAGGGGCCATAAGGGATGCCCCTGCATGCTTGTCTGACCGTTATAACATTCCTAAAACCCCTGAGCTTCTGGGGGCTCTGCCCCCTGGACCCAACACCAATTTGTGTCCCGCCAGTGTCACAAATAAGGTATAAAATATGCTCATCTGACAATAATTTGATGTATAAAACCCCTGAGCTTCAGGGGGCTCAGCCCCCTGGACCCAACACCAATTAGTGTCTTGCCAGTGTCACAAATAAGGTATAAAAATATGATCATCTGACCGTTATTTATTTCCCAAACCCCTGAGCTTCCGGGGGCTCTTTTCCCTGGACCCCACGTCAATTCGTGACCTGCCAGTGTCACAAATAGAACCGGAGTGTTGGCTCAGTCAGTAGAGCGTCCGCCTCACAACCGGGAGGTCGTGGGTTCGAACCCCGGCCGCGTCATACCAAAAGACGTTAAAAGATGGGAGTTGTTGCTACCTTGTTTGGCGTTCAACAATAAGGGATAGAGCAACGTCGATCTGGCGCTGCTCAGTGGCTGCCGGGCTCACGATCAATTGGGCAAAAAGAATTTCCGTTTCGGTTTAATAAAATTTGGAGTGAACTATTAGGCTATTATTATTATTATTATTATTATTATTATTTATTATTTATTATTATTATTATTATTATTATTATTATTATTATTATTATTATTATTATTATTATTAATATTATTATTATTATTATTATTATTATTATTATTATTATTATTATTATTATTATTATTATTATTATTATTATTATGAAAATAAGGTATAAAAATATGCTCATCTGACGGGTATTTATTGTCCCAAACCCCTGAGCTTCCGGGGGCTCTGCTCCATGGACCCCACGCCAATTCGTGACCTGCCAGTGTCACAAATAAGGTATAAAATATGCTCATCTGACGATCATTAATGTATAAAACCCCTGAGCGTCTAGGGTCTCCGCCCCTTGGACCCAACACCAATATGTGTCCTGTCAGTGTCACAAATAAGGTATAAAAATATACTCATCTGACCGTTATTTATTGCCCTAAAACCTGGACCCCAGGCCAATTCGTGACCTGCCAGTTTCACAAATAAGGTATAAAATATGCTCATCAGACGATAATTTAATGAATAAAACCCCTGAGCTTCTGGGGGCTCCGCCCCTTGGACCCAACACCAATTTGTGTCCTTCCAGTGTCACAAATATGGTTTATAAATATGCTCATCTAACCCTTATGTATTGCCCCAAACCCCTGAGCTTCCGGGGGCTCTGCCCCCTGGACTCCACGCCGATTCGTGACCTGCCAGTGTCACAAATAAGGTATACAAATATGCTCATCTGACGGTTATTTATTGCCCCAAACCCCTGAGCTTCCGGGGGCTTTGCCCCCTGGACCCAACGCCAATTCGTGACCTGCCAGTGTAACAAATAAGGTATAAAATATGCTCATCTGACAATAATTTGATGTATAAAATCCCTGAGCTTCAGGGGGCTCAGCCCCCTGGACCCAACACCAATTAGTGTCTTGCCAGTGTCACAAATAAGGTATAAAAATATGATCATCTGACGGTTATTTATTGTCCCAAACCCCTGAGCTTCCGGGGGCTCTGCTCCATGGACCCCACGCCAATTCGTGACCTGCCAGTGTCACAAATAAGGTATAAAATATGCTCATCTGACGATCATTAATGTATAATACCCCTGAGCTTCTAGGGTCTCCGCCCCTTGGACCCAACACCAATATGTGTCCTGTCAGTGTCACAAATAAGGTATAAAAATATACTCATCTGACCGTTATTTATTGCCCTAAAACCTGGACCCCAGGCCAATTCGTGACCTGCCAGTTTCACAAATAAGATATAAAATATGCTCATCAGACGATAATTTAATGAATAAAACCCCTGAGCTTCTGGGGGCTCCGCCCCTTGGACCCAAAACCAATTTGTGTCCTTCCAGTGTCACAAATATGGTTTATAAATATGCTCATCTAACCCTTATGTATTGCCCCAAACCCCTGAGCTTCCGGGGGCTCTGCCCCCTGGACTCCACGCCGATTCGTGACCTGCCAGTGTCACAAATAAGGTATAAAATATGCTCATCTGACGATAATTTAATGTATAAAACCCCAGAGCTTCTTGGGGCTCCGCCCCCTGGACCCAACACGAATTTGTGTCCTGCCAGTGTCACAAAAAATAAGGTATAAATATATGCTCATCTGACCGTTATTTATTACCCAAAACCCTTGGACCCCAGGCCAATTCATGACCTGCCAGTGTCACAAAAAAGTATAAAATATGCTCATCTGACGATAATTTAATGTATAAAACCCCTGAGCTTCTAGAGTCTCCGCCCCTTGGACCCAACACCAATTTGTGTCCTGCTAGTGTCACAAATAAGGTATAAAATTATGCTCATCTGACGATAATTTGATGTTTAAAACCCCTGAGCTTCCGAGGGCTCCGCCTTGGGGAAAAAACGTGTAAAAACACGTTAATTTTACGTTTTTTTTAGAAGATAGGGGGGGATACGATTTTTCAAATTTTCGAGGGCCAAAAACAAAATTAGTGCTCTCCCCCCCCCCCCCCCCCACCTCCCCCCTCCCCGAATGAGCGAAATACTGGCCAGCACGATATTCAAATTTCAGCACACTAAATTTCAAATTGATTTCAAATTTGGGCCCCCACCCCTAATAAATCCTGGATCCGGATGTCTCGTCATCGGAGAAAGCCTCTTTTTAGAAAATAGCACAAGAGATGAAGATGGAAAATGGCGTTGGGAGAACGAGAGAGAGACAATCCGTCCCTATTTTCACGAAGTGACGGATGAACACGAAATTCAAGGACGCGCTGTAAGGGTCGAATGGCAAGTGAAAACATAAGACTTGTACAAGATGTTATTGATTATTGTAAATTAGCAAATATTGACGGTATCATTTTATTTTTAGATTTCAAAAAGGCGTTTGATAATGTAAATCACTCATTTCTTATTGAGACATTGAAACGCATGCATTTCAAAGTTTCCTTTATAGGATGGATTAAAGCTTTATACACAAATGCCCATGGTAGGGTGTCACAGCATGGGTGGCTATCTGAAACATTTTATATTAAAAAGGGCGTTCGTCAAGGCTGCCCAATTTCAGCTTCGTTATTTATATTAGTGGCAGAAATATTAGCAAATAAAATTCGAGAAAACGATACAATAAGAGGGATAAATATTACAACCAAAGATATAGAAGTTCAGAGGGTTAGTGAAGTAAAGATAACACAATTCGCAGATGATACCACATTATTTGTTAATTCAATGGAATCGGTAGATAATGTTATGAAGGAGTTAGACGATTTTGAATACTTTGCAGGTCCAAAGATTAATTGGAATAAAACTAAAGTAATGAAAATTAAAGAATTAGATACGACAAAATATGATATTGAATTTACAGAAGAACCAATTAAACATTTGGGTGTTTACGTTGGTAAAAATTATAAATATGTAAGCAGTATGAATTGGGAGGGGAAAGTTGAAAAAATTAATAATATTCTTAAGACGTGGAAAATGAGACGACTGACCTGTTATGGAAAAATAATAATTATAAAATGTTTGATAATTCCTCAGCTCGTCTATTTAGGCACAGCTGTCTCAATGCCTATTCATATATGCAAGGCTTTACATAGGACTATATATACTTTTATATGGAATTCTAAACGTGAAAAAGTAAAACGAAATGTTTGTATCAAGTCAGAAAGAGAAGGGGGGCTTGGTATGGTTGATTTGATTTTGAAAGCTAATTCACTTAGATTATCATGGATATATAAGTTTTTTAATGCAGATGATGCAATGTGGAAGACATTATTTTCATTTTGGACTGAAAGAGTTGGCGGGATGCCGTTATGTTTACAGTATAATTGTCATATTAAACACATGAAAATGATATGTAAAAAAAGAAATTTACCAATGTTTTATATGGATTTGCTTTGCACATGGTCAGAAATTCGATATGTAAATAAATTTGAAGTAAAAGATATTCCCAATGAAATACTTTGGAATAATAGTAACATTGTAATTGATAATAAACCTCTGTATTTCCCATCGTGGAAAAAAAAAGGAATTTGTAAAATCAAACATGTTATAAATCAAGGTACATGGATAGATAACTCTCTATTCAATAACCATTTTGATGTAAAAAATCTGTTGTTTTTATTCAAAATGTCAAAATTAAAAAAAGCATTCCCAAAATATTGGTCACAAAATTTACGTTTAAACAAAGTTTCAAGTTTCAATCAAACAATGTACATTGAGACAACTTTAGATGTTATAAACATTGAATTCACTACAGCGAAAAGTTACTATAATTTAATGCTAGAAAGGAAAAAAGAAAAAATTGGTTTCCTTTTCTGGCAAAATATGTTAGGACTACCAGAAACATTTGTTTGGAAAGATGTATTTCAGTTCAAATTTAATAAGATAAGAGACAATTATATTAAACAATATAATTTCAAATTAATTCATAGAATATTACCATCGAAAGACAATCTTTTTATATGGAAAATCGTACAATCCAACGAATGTGAAATTTGTCGAGAAAAAGAAACTATTGAACATTTTATATTTCGTTGCAAGAAATTAAGAGTTTTCTGGAAAATTATCTCAAGAATTATATATTTCATTTTTAAAATAGAAATTGAAATTGATATGAAAATGTTATTGATTGGATATAAAATAGATAAAAGAAAATTTACTTTACTTAATTTTTTGATCAATTATGCTCAACTGGTTATATATAAAGACTACGTAAAGCGGAACTTTGGGGAAGTACCAACCAATCCAAAGAGGTTAATAAATAATTTTATTTCATCTTTAAAATGTTATTTGAAATACAAAGAAAATATAAGATACTTCGATAACGAAGAAGTTAAGAAAGTATTAGAAATGTTAAAATGATCATTTTAAGAAATTATGTTGATTTTGTATTTAATTCATATGTTTCATTTTACTTGTTTTGTAAATAATATATATGTATTTTGAAATGGAACAATAAAGTCCCTCTGAAGAGGTAAAAAGAAGAAAAAAAAAGGACGCGCTGTAATTTTGTTTTCACGAAGTGACGGCTCGTAGCCGCGCGCGTTAAACATACGGGATTTTTCTCTCGTGGATGGAATTCCCGAAATGGACACTAAATACGGCAAAACTTTATGTTTTATTGATGTACAGATAAAATAACTCGAACTTCGAGATAGAGTACATTTCTTCTTTCTGTAGCTGCTTTTTATTCCTCTGTTTGAACTTTTAACACAACCGTCATTTCGTGAAAACACAAATTACATAGAACGCTTTAATTTTGTTTTCACGAAGTGACGGCTCGTAGCCGGGCGCGTATAAAACATAATTGGGATTTTTATTGTGTGAAACAATTTCGTGATACTCAACAATGGCAGTAGTGTAGTATAATACATGTAAAAGTAGGCCTAGTAGTAGAGGTATCATTCTGATCCTTATTATCCTGATTATCTTTTGCAATACGTCTAGAAGATAAAATCATGACAATTGACAATTGTCATGAATCATTGTCTTTACGCTAACCATTAAATGCATCTGGCTCGAATTTTGCTTAGGTATTTGATACTGTAAAGGGTAAACATGAACTTGTGTCCTATTCATTCTAGTCTTATTCGTGATACTCATAGCAACGAAGCAACGATTTCTGAATTGTGGCGACAATCGAGTTCGCCTTTGCTGCTCTTCAATAATACTTGACAAGCAGTATTAATTAATTTTTCAAGGACTCATGATAAATTCGTTTAACAGTTGATTACCCTCGGATGATTCTTTTATACGGATTATTTGGCGGGGAGAGATAAAAGTGAACGGTCTCACGCTTAACGACGTTGTATTATTATTCTTATTTGTTCATCGTCTCTATGATGCTCTTTGAATCAAAAACAGCTTTTATTGTTAGGCTTCCTGAAAGAAATGTCAATTGTTGTTAAGAATTTTTTGGTTGCACTCTGTAGATTATGATGACGTGTTTGATCTTGTTTTCAATAAAAAGATCAAACACATGATGAAAATCTACTGGGTGCTTGCCAGTAAGTTCTTTACAACAATAAACAAAAATGAGGTGCAATTCGGTGTGGCGTACACATGGCAATCACATGGTAGATCAAATTATGTTTATCAGTACTGGGTCTAATAAATTAAAGAGAACTGAATTTGAACCCAGCCATAGGCTACCCCCCCCCCCTTTCGTTCTCTCTCTTTTTCTCTCCCTCTCTCCCTCTTTATCATCTTACTTTTTCCTCTCTTACCTCCATGTGCATTTGTATGCCTCGATAATACGGACAATAAACAATAAGATTCTTCCTCTTCCCCCTCCTTCTTCCCAGTACATGTAGTAGGAGTATAATATTAGCAGCAGGATCACAATCATAATGACAACAATTATTATTATAACTATTTTTATGGTTGGTGGTGTTACTAAGCTATTTTTGTAATTATTATAATTGTTATTGTAATTATTATCCTTAACATGATTCATATCGTTAATATTATTATTATTGTCATTATTATTATCATTATTATTATCATTATGATTGATATGAAGATGATGATTATGATGACGATTGATATAAGTAGTATTATTATAAGTGTTATCATATCTTATTTTCATCTGTATTATCAGCATAATCTACAATGGCAGTAGTGTAGTATAGTACATGTAGAAGTAGGCCGAGTAGTATAAGTATCATTCTGATCATTATTATCCTGATTACCTTTTGCAATACGTCTAGACGATAAAATCATGACAATTGACAATTGTCATAAATCATTGTCTTTAAGCTTACCAGTGGTCATAGTTTCTTGAATAATGGCGGAGTAGCACTACTAGCTTGGCTCCCGAATAACCACTAAATTCTACGTTAATACGCATCAAGTATAAAATGGACTCCAACAAGAACAAGCGGAAGGAAACTCCAGGATATAATTTGCGAAATGCTAGTGTCAATAAGTCTAACAATGGAGGTAAAAACCGAGAAGATACCGCCTCAAATTCATCAGAAAATGGCGCCATATCGCCTCGCAGCGTAATGGACGACAGCGGTGTTAATCGTGCCGGGCGACCGGCAGGGCTAGATTCAAGCCCGTCGCTCGATTCTGCGGACATAATCGACACAAGCTCTAACCTGAATGGGATCAGCGAACACATTCAATGTGCACAATCGCCCGTACATGTTCCATCCACTCAACTGCCCAGCGAACTGTATACGTTCACGACAGAAATGAAACGAATGTTCGGTGAACTGGCATCACAAGTAAACAACAAACTCGATCGTGTTGTTAATGATATTTCAGCGATAAAACATGATCTTGAGGTGACAAAAAGAACTGTGTCAGAAATAGAAGTAAGCCTCACTACAACATCCGATCGACTAATTTCAATCGAAAAGGAAGATTTGCCTCGATTGCGATCCCAACTGGAGAAAAAAATCGACGAACTCGAGGTCCAAGTCACACTTGCGGAGATGCATAATCGGAAACAGAACTTGCTCGTATACGGTGTGCCTGTTCCAAACAATCCCAACGAAAACGTGATCGAAACGATTCAGCTAGTCTTCTCCAAGCAGCTGAACATATCCAGAGAGGAAGCTTCAAGGATTCCCGTGGTCAACGCGCACCGTCTTCCTCAGCCCCGGCGTGAACATGGTGAAGGTTCTCAGTTCCAGCCCCAGCGGTCTCAACCACCTGCCATCATCATCAGATTTGGTCGCATGATGGACCGAGATCTGCTACTTCATTCCTACGAGCATCGACCTCGTCGACAACCAGGACCCCCAGGCAGTGATGCAAACGACCCTTCTTCGCAGTTTAGCAACATCAGCATCCGTACCGATCTTCCTCCCAAAATGAAGCGAGAGAGGGGGAGATTAGCATCAGTGGCATACGACCTGAGGAAAAACAAAAACCTATCAACGAGGATCAAAGTTGTCGGAACTAAAGTTCTGTTACAAACCAGGAAGGCAGTCAGAAATGGAGGTGCACAGAACCCATGGATCTTCTGGTCAGGTCAGTGATGACAACGGGTTAACTTGATAAAATAACTCTTGATAAAGAAGACAATTTCAAACAATTCAATTCATGATTATGGCCGTAACTTTTTCTTTTATCGAGGCTGATTTTACTTGAAATTTACAAGTTCATAATTTCAAGAAACGGTTATATAATTATATAGGCAATTATGCATACATGACCACCTAGTCAAAATTGCTGAAGTCTAAAGTTTGTAATTGGACATGAATATGAACACCATGAACATTAATATTAAATCTACTTATTTTCTAGTATCATTACTCGTGAGATACTAGACGGACACTATCCCTACCGGTCTGTAGGATGAAGAGTATCGTTTTGAAATGGCGCATTCATTGTTTATGTCTGCTTCATCATATTTTATATTGATTTCATATATATCAAAAATAAGAAATGAAAAAATGCAATATAAAATTGATTATTTATGAGCACTTGCGGAAAGGAGATTTTGTGGAGCTTTGGAGAAGGGTTTTGTTTATGGATCCCAAGTTGTTTGCGGAGCTGAATTCTATGTTTTGGATGGATCTTTTATTGATTATCATCCCTGCCAGCCTTATCAGCCAGGACAAAATGGGACTTGAGAATGCTGAGACTGTACAAAGTTAGTAATACATGTAGAACAATACAGCAATATCACCTAATGATCTTAATGGAACTGTGAAATTTATTGAGATGAGTCGTAAGGCTAGGTTTAATGCCAGGATTCGTAGTGTAAGTCAGTTAGGCAAATTGATTATGGCCGTAACATTTTCTTTTGTCAAGGCTGATTTTACTTGAAATTTACAAGTTCATAATTTCAAGAAACGGTTATATAATTATATAGGCAATTATGCATACATGACCACCTAGTCAAAATTGCTGAAGTCTAAAGTTTGTAATTGGACATGAATATGAACACCATGAACATTAATATTCAATCTACTTATTTTCTAGTGTCATTACTCGTGAGATACTAGACGGACACTATCCCTACCGGTCTGTAGGATGAAGAGTATCGTTTTGAAATGGCGCATTCATTGTTTATGTCTGCTTCATCATATTTTATATTGATTTCATATAAATCAAAAATAAGAAATGAAAAAAGGCTAAACAAGTACATGGTTGGCTTTCTTTACTTATGTCATGATTTTGTTGAAACGTCTTTATTACAATCACTGTTATTCCATATTTCATGTTATAGCGAGGGCATAAATGAAAAATAATTACCGGTATTCTGTTTTAAAGAATCGCTTCTGATATGCTCTGTTAGTCTGTTATGACTATAATCCATTCAAGGATCCAGGGATAATTGTTATTTGTTCAAATAAGCATGACAAGAATACATGCACAGTGTTATTTGCAGTTTTAAACCTATTTTTTAGTCATCAAATATTATGACTTTTCTGTATAAATGCATACCAGTGATAATACGAAGACACTAATTTGAATTGATTGTTAACTTTATTTTGTACCTTTATGCAAATGTATTTTGATAACAACTGTGTTTATTGTGGCCTTTTTTTCTGATTCCGGTAGTCTACTTGTACGCTGTCCAGTTCATACTTTCAATGTTATTGTATGAATGAACACATACAAGACTAGTGACCCCTCATTCAATTTTGTATTTGAAATCCCCGGCGACCCACATCTAGGTTGTATACATGTAGCTGTGTATTACCATTCTTTCTTGGGCAAGCCTTTCCTGTATGCTAATATGCAGATAATGTGAAAGTGGGTCTATACGTTGAATCCTTCTTTATTCGTTTTTGTTCATAAAATACCGCTCCTTTATTCGATTTTGAGTTTAGGGTTGTAAGTTCGGAGCGGCGCGGCGTTTGGAGGGCATGGTGCTTTGGGGTGGCGAGCATTGTTCACAAACAATGTTCGCCAGCCCATTGCGATGTGTTTTTTCCGAACGCGGCGCTTCCAGAGTTATTGTATGAATGAGCACACGCAAGTAACCCCTCATTTTATTTGTTTTGAAATCCCCAGCGACCCACATTTAGGTTGTATAGCTGTGTATTGTACACATTTTTGTTTTCTTGGGCACGTCTTTCTTTTTTCTTTCTGTCCGTTGCCTGTTAATATTGAGTACAAATGTGTACCATTTAAACGTGTAGATCTTATAAATATAAAAAAAACACACACACAGGATAAACAATGACTGCTTATTTTGTGTTCTCTTGAATGTGTAATAACACTTTGTAATCGCTTCATTCATATAAGTATTATTTGTATCTTTTGTAAGACGTAATCAGGTTATTTTCGAACCTGATTTTGTTTACAGGTTTATGTCCAATCTTGTTATTTTTGTATATTTGCACTGACGTGTGTTTAGATTTACTTGTAATAGTTATAATTAATCGGGAGTCTCGCTTGAGGACACCGCGGTCATGATACTTGTTGATAATTGTCTCAATATTGTAATTATGTATTTTTTATTTTTGGATATAGAATTATGTTTTTTTTGATATGTTCACTTTTTTGTCACTGCACGCGCACCCTTCACTCCTTCACTCTCGCGCGCTCCATGTTAATATGTCACTCAAATTAAATGAATCCTGATGTTTTAATAGATGACCAAAATTTAGTTGAACACAATAGTGAATATTATACAATAAATGAATTTAATAAGAAGATCAATTTCGATTTTAATAGCATTCATGATCAATCTACCTTAAGACCAACTAATAACATTAGTAATCAATTTAGTTTATTTCATATGAATGCTCGAAGCTTGAATAAAAATTTTCTTCCTTTTGAAATATTAATGGACTCTATTAATAATTTTCCCTTTTCGGCCATTGGCATCACAGAAACGTGGTTACATGAAAATTCACCCGAAATGTTTAATCTTTCTAATTATGAAATGATACGTAAAGACCGTAAGAATGGTAGAGGAGGAGGTGTTGCCATATACATAAATAATACATTTATATTCAAAATTCGGACTGATATAGAAATTGAAGGTTCCGAGAGTTTATTTATAGAAGTTAGTATGAGTAAAAATAAAAATATGATAATAGGAACTATTTATAGACCACCAACTAGTGATGTAGATACGTTCATAAATCAAATAGATTCCGTTTTGAATAAGATATCGCAGGAAAATAAACACATATATTTAATGGGTGATTATAATTTAGACTTAATTAACAAAACAAACAATAATATATTGAAATTTTATAATACTATGTTATTATATTCTTGTTATCCCCATATTTCTAAACCTACTAGAATTGATAGTGTAAGTGAAACATTAATTGATAATATATTCTCAAATGTCATACATGCAGAACATTTAAATGGTATTTTGTACTCAGATATATCAGATCATCTACCCATTTTTGTTATATGCTATAATGTCATTAGTGAGAAAAACTAGGAAAAATATTTTCGTTAAAAAGAGGAAAGAAACAGAACAAACTATTGATTCTTTAATTTTTGATTTGTCCAAAGAACAATGGCGCGAGATATTCTCGGTTGAAGATGCTAATTTGTCATATCAAAACTTTTTGCATAAACTCTCTTTTTATATAGATAAGAATATGCCATTTATTAAAAAAAAGATAATATAAGTATAAAACAGCCCTGGATTACTCAGGGGTTAATGCAATCAATTTTAACTCGCAATCGTTTGTATAAAATATCATTGCGTAAACCAACTGCTCAGAATAAAGATAGATATAAGCATTATAGAAATAGATTAACAACTTTAATTCGTGTATCACGTAAACGGTATTATTCAAATAAAATAGAATCTAATCAAGGGAATGTAAAGGTATTATGGCAAACTATTAATGATCTCTTAAAAAACTAAAAAGAAAGTATGCTCTGATATAATAGTTGAAAATGGTAATGAAATCACGGACCCTCATTCAATTGCTACTGCTTTCAATAACTTTTTTGTTAATATAGGTCCACGTTTAGCCTCAACAATACACACAAATGAAAACTTTAAGGATTATTTATCTGATGCTAATGAAAATTCATTATTTTTTATTCCAGTGAATGAAAATGAAATATTAGAGATAGTTCGATCGTTTAAGATGAGTAGATCATGCGGTTATGATGGAATAAGTGTGTATTTATTAAAGAAAATTATTTATTGTTTGGCCTCTCCCCTGGTTCATATTTGTAATTTATCACTTTCGACAGGCATTTTCCCGGACTCCTTAAAGATAGCCAAAGTGATTCCTATTTATAAAAAAGATGATTTAACTCAAATTAAAAATTATCGTCCTATCTCGCTATTGCCGGTCATTTCCAAGATTTTAGAAAAAATTGTTTATAAACGTCTTTATTCTTTTTTACAAGAAAATAATACTCTTATTTGCAATCAGTTTGGATTTCGAAAAGGTTTTTCTACTGATTATGCTTTGATACAATCTTGTGATAAAATAACTCAAACACTTAATAATAAGGAACATATAATTGGGGTATTTATGGACCTGTCAAAAGCTTTTGACACCATGAATCATAACATTTTGTTGCAAAAACTTACTCATTATGGTATACGAGGCACAGCCTTAAAATGGTTTAATAATTATTTAGTTAATCGAAAGCAATTTGTTTCATTTCAGTCAGTAAATTCCCCCAGCTTAAATGTGTTATGTGGTGTTCCACAAGGATCAATTTTAGGCCCCCTTCTTTTTCTTATTTATATTAATGACATAGTAAAGTCATCACCACTTCTTACTTACGTGCTTTTCGCAGATGACACTAACATATTTTGTTCTCATAAATGCTTGAATACTCTAATTTATACTCTCAATAATGAATTAGTTAAAATCTCAACATGGTTTAAATGCAATAAATTGTCCCTTAATTTAGATAAAACATGTTTTATAAATTTTTGTGCTTCCCAAACACACTTTGATCAGGTTATAAACATTGTTATTGATGATATTTCTATAGTTGAAAGGAAATCGACAAAATTTTTAGGTATAACTTTGGATTCAAAACTTACTTGGAATAATCATGTAAATAATATTACAACATCAATTTCAAGGGCAGTTGGAGTAATTGGTAAAAATAAGGGACCTTGTACCCGAGAAAATACTTTATACATTATATAATGCATTAGTGTTACCTTATTTTACATACTGTAATACAGTTTGGGGGAACTGTAGTATAACTAAGATTAATATAATTTTTCTTTTGCAAAAAAGAGCACTTAGGATTTGTACTCATTCTAATTACTTAGCTCATACAAATCCGTTATTTTATAGATTAAACATTTTAAAAGTGAGTGATTTGCACTTATATCAAACAGCAATCTGTATGTTTAAATACACACAAAATTCACTTCCTCTTTTTCATGACGTATTTATTCCTAATTCCCATGTTCACTCATACCCAACGCGTAATTGTACTGATTTTCATTTACACAATCCTAAAACTTTGTTAGCGCATAAGTCCATAAGATATCACGGACCAGACATTTGGAATGCACTCCCTAGACATATTAAACAGTGTACATCTCTTTATTCATTTAAAGCTACACTAAAAAAACACATTATTTCACAATATAATGTATAAAGATAAAAAAAAAAAAAAATATATATATATATATATAAAGCGTTCTTTGTAAAACTTTAGAAACTACATTAAATTTTGGTCTGACATTACATAGTAATACCGATGATTCAACATTTTGGCGCATGAGGACACTTGCACTTGCACACACACGCACCACTCGCACCCTTGTTTTTGTTTAGTTTCTCTCTTATTTCTGTCATTAACGTATAATTAGTAGCCTTATAAAGATGATGAGATTCATATGCTAATTCTATAATTATTTATATTGAATCCAACTGTTTATATTCACATTTAATTGTAATATATATCATTTGAGTATCATGGCCCCCCTCTTCTTGTTACTTTGCCAATATTTCACAACTCATTTTTATCTTAGCTCGGTTGACCGTCTGCTCAAGCTTTTGCTTATAACGGCGACCTTCTGCTTTCTTTCTTTATACACGCAATGGCCCAATGTATAAATTTACTCTTACTCATGTATTATACATTTGTTTCTATATTTTGTATATTGTTTGCATACCTTATGTTTTATATAATTATCCATATTTGTTGTATAATTATTGATTTGTTTGATTGCAGAAAATAAAGTCTTTGAAATGAAAATTGAAATGAAATGCATGTGTCTCGAATTTTGCTTAAGTAATTGGTACTGGATAAATGATTTTAATGGTAAAAATGAACCTGTGTCCTATTCATTCTAGTCTTATTCATTTGCATTATGTTTTATTCATTCAAGTTCTAATGTTTCTGACTGTGGCGTACACATGGCAATCACAGGGTAGATAAAATTATGATCATCAGTACTGGGTCTAATAAATAAAAGAGAACTAAATTTGAACCCGGGTCATAGGCTACCCCCTCTCGTTCTCTCTCCCCCTCTCTCCTTCTTTATCGCTTTACTTTTCCCTCTCTTACCTCCCTGTGCATTTGTATGCCTCAATAATACAGAAAATAAACAATAAGATTCTTCCTCTTTCCCTCCTTCTTCCTAGTACATGTAGTAGGAGTAGTATTAGCAGCAGTAAGACAATAATAATGACAACAATTATTATTATAACTATTATTATGGTTGGTGGTGTTCTTTTGTTTGTTTTTTCCTGAGAAAAATGTATTCAATCATTCTTGAGCAAGAACCAAACAATACATTGAACAAAGTACATGTCGTGACATATCGGTAAAACAAACATTATTACAACAGTTGCACATGTCTCCATTTATCAAGTAATATAACGAATTTATTGCGTTTGATAGAAAGAACCCGCTCAACCTCATAACAACGTATAAGCATCTTCTTAAAAAGAATTTAAAGATAGCCGTTCCCTTTTGTATTTCGCAGAGAATATATAGTGTTTTGCATATAAAACGACAAAATTAAAGATAGATTGCGTACCATCTGGGAAACCAAACAAAAAGCAATTTTTATTCAAAAGCACTTGATTGTTTAGAATAGAGCTTTGGAATGAATTGATGCGTAACAGGACATTCCCAAAACAAGTGTGAAATACTTTCAACAGAGGATAAGCAAAATGTACATAAATTAGAATTACTAGTAGCTATGCCCATAATGTGAAGATATTTGTTGACACCTAATATTCGATGTAAAATTCTGAACTGAAAATAACGAAGTTTCGTAGAAAGGCAACATTTTAAAGGAATAGTGTAAAGTTTTATTCCAGTCTTGAACAGGTTCAGTTAAAATTGTAGCCCATTTTATTACCGAAATCGGAACTTTCAGAATCTTTGCAACAGAAATTTGATGAACATATTTGCATACTTTGAAAATCTACTTTAAGTTATGCAACAATAAACAAAAAAGAGGTAAACATAAATTTAAAATATCAACAAATTCATACCAAACATATCATCATCAATAATTATCATCATTACTGTATTGCATTTTGAAACGTACATTTAGGGTTTTGTGGAAAAGACTCATCAGGTATACATCCACGGAATACGAAGGTTATTTCAAACATTATACAGTACTTGTAAATATGCTAAAATGTCTTTATCTTTTGCATCATCATCCTCATCATCTGCACTTACCTGAAGACAAACGAGGTATTCAAAACAGTACTGTGTGGTAAAGTCTCTTTCTTACCCCGCCATGGTAATCATGTTCTAGCTGAAAGGTTTATATGTTGATCGTAAAGAAACAAGGCAGTTCTTGAAAAAAAAGATGGTGGAGTTTTTCAATGGGAAATATGACTAATATAATCATCGGCGTTATTTTTTTTGTTCATCACTGTTTTTCATAAATGTTTTGTGAGTAGAGTATCAGAAGCAAGTCAGTTTACACAATCTCTTTGTAGGGTATTTCAATAAAATTTAGTACACAGTCTCAAACGCTACAAAGTTTACCAATGCTAAAAGGTTATCTTCACCCAGGCGAACACGTAATCTTTGACTAAACAATTATCAGCTTAACAATGTATGATAAACATGGAAATATCATTTTGACTAAACAATTTCATTTCTCATCATACAGATAAATTTAAAACAGCAACATTATATTGTATGATTATAGGATAGTTTGAAATACCAAATACAATTATGATGAGAATAACTAGAGAAGTAAAAATAAAACCATTAAATGTGAACTAGTAACATTGTGTTTTGACAGAAAAACAAATTGTGGAAATGTAAGTTATATTCATGTTCTAATAAAGGCATCAACCCCTGTAAATAGAAACATTTAAAAGAAATAAACAAATTTTTCAATACAAAGATACGATATGAGAATTCATGGAACTAAAATCCAAAACTCTAATATGCATACTGATTTCTAAAAATGAGGTAGGTATACCTGATAAATAGCTGTTCTGAGCTAAACATTTGAATATCAAAGATTTATGTTTGCAGAAGTTCATTACAATACTGTAACATAAAACTGACACAGGTACGACCATTCAGGTCATTGTTTCAGAAATCATAGACAAATACCAGTTCACTTTAAATCAATTCATTGATTTTATAATCAATCCGTGTCATTGCGATTACTTAATTCTACAAACAATTAAAATTATGAGTGGAGTTTTCTATATGATATTCAAAATGTTTACAAATAAACAGTATAAAAGAGAGATTGAGGTATTGAAACAATCATTATCAGAATGTCAATTATGAAAGGGAACTTTACACTGCATTATATTTATGATTAGGTGAAATTATTTTGTGTAGTTTTAGTACCAACTTTTAGAGAGGCTTTTTAAATTAGATACTTTAATTGGTATAACCTTAGTATTAGCAATTTTTGTTAAGGATTTAAAAACAAACTTAGATGTTGACCTCGATAGGACCACTCATTCCCTTAAACTAAGAGACCTAAACATTAAAAACAATTACTTAGGAATATCTCAAATTTCAACTATTTGGAAATGATCAAGAAAGGAAGAAGATACCTTTTGACTTGTTCACAAAAATCACAAGCATAGACAGTGGCTCATCATCAGAATCGCCATCGACGCTATCTGAACTACTTTGATGTCACCATGCCAAGTCACATCTGCAGCTCTGACTGTATTCAGTGAATTGCTTCAACAATTCCATACCGCTCCCACTTTGAGGTCACCATGCCAAGTCACATCTGCAGCTCTATGTTCAGTGAATTATCAAGGACCCATCTAACCAGCATGCGGGTCCCTGTATCCAATCTAATTTTGTAGAATAAAATAAATAATTACAGTACGAGTTATTTTCCTTCTTTTGTTTGCAAGCAGAGGTAAAGAAATACATATAATATTATCTTTTGTACATCAAATTAATCACTAGGCATAACTGACCCCAAACAGACGTTTTCAATTGCCCCTACCAAACAACTACAACCCCCAATGTACATATGCAGTGAGTGCGCTTGGTACTTGTCATACAAGATGATCAAGATTTGACTCTATATACACTCTATTTACTATTTACTTGAAAGGCAACTCAGTGAATTCCCTATCAGTTAAACAGGAGGGTCTACATATCCCATTAAATCTCAGCTCAGCATAATAATTTTCATAACTCCCCTTGCCCTTGGCCATGTTGGCCTTGGGCTTGGAGCCCTGAAGCTGCTTACACCCCAAGCACACATTTACAAGTAAAGTCACAGTGACTCACTTTTGTCTAGATCCTGGTCTACTCACCTCTAGAATACTGACTAGTGGCTGACATAAATTGATAATAATGAAATGATGATCTAGAGTTATAGACTATAAATAAAATGTACAATTAGCTAAACTACTAATACTTAAAGTACAAGTAAAACTAAACTAAAACAAAGGTAGGCCTAGGGTCTAAACTCTAAGTCTAACTTTCGTTAAAAGTAAAACTTCGTTCTTATTCTTCCTCTGTCACAAAGGCATTTACGAACTGCTACGAACGCCGTACGAAGGATATTTAGACAATGGAAATTCGGGAAGACAATGAAAAAACAGGGAGATTCGTACGAAATTATCGTTCGTACGGACCTTTGTGACCGTAGCATTAAGCAGA
Organism: Strongylocentrotus droebachiensis; assembly: GCA_035222895.1. NCBI lineage: Eukaryota > Metazoa > Echinodermata > Echinoidea > Camarodonta > Strongylocentrotidae > Strongylocentrotus > Strongylocentrotus droebachiensis. Next base: position 1,984 of record JAVYIG010017718.1, on the reverse strand, counting down.
TGTAAAAATAAAAATAAACTTATTAAATCAATATTTTATGTGAAATGATATAAGAAAGACCCTTCACTTAAGGTATTTAGTCTAGATGTATGTTTGTTCAGACATGATTTGGTCGTTTTAGTTTTTTAATCACATACTTCACTCCTTTATTCACTTACATGAAAATAAGTATATGGGGCGATGTGTGGAACGGCGGTACATTTTGTATACATTTCTGCGCTCATGGACATATTAATTATTGCTTACAAAGAATCAGAATGACTCAAAAGAGTGTATCATATTACTTGACCTAAAAAAAAAACTATAACAAACTCACCTTTTCATAGTCTGTCACTGTTCCAAATTGCGAAATGTTCACTCCCGTCACTTCGTGAAACAAATAAAAGCAGAAAAAAGCCGACGAGAATTTCACGAAGTGACGACCGGCTGTAAGCGCAGCGCGTTACTTAGCCGTCACTTCGTGAAAACAGGAAATCCTTTTACTAGGTATTTTCTTGTTTACGTCATCGTCATAGTGACATAATAAGATATTAGTGTGGTTCGAAATTTTGTGAGGTTTAAGATGTTAGTGAATGATGTCCAAAAATGCAACAACAAAAAAACTGAAATTATATGCGATTTTCCTCATTACCGTCACTTCGTGAAAAAAGGGACGAATCACTTTTTATAATCATCTTTCTGTCCGTGACATTTTCACCACATCTTCTTTTGTATTCCTTTATCTTGCATTATTCCTTTTATCTTTCAATGAATAGTGCAGATAGGGTAAAGTCTGGTTCTACGTTATAGTTATAATTATGATGAATAACAACCTATTTTTTTACGAGTACGTCGGAACGCGATCCCATTAAAATTATTGAAGAACAGTAACTGCAAAGACAACAAGAACCCCTCCCCCCCCCCCCCCTCCCCCAAAAAAGAAAAACCAGGATCATACATGTAGTACATATAAGGATCAGTTCATTGTCATTCAATTATACCCTTACCTTACTTCCGCTCTTCTATTGTTGAAGTTGATAACCATGACAACGACCTGTACCCTCCGCAACGTTCATTGTTCCTCTTACGTAACTTAGCTGTAGGATCATGGGCCAAAGACAAAGGCAGCTCTTTCCGCATATTTTATGAAGGGCCCAAATACTTGCAGACATTTGTTATTTTTATTTGTATGTACTCTGTCAATACTTACAAACTATCACGTTTCCCTCTATTATCTGCCGCTCCAAAATCCTATCGTTGTAATATTTATTTGTTTTTGTACTTTTTCATACTTGTTCTTGTCTCCCTCTTCAAGATTCCTTCTGTTTAAGTAGGATATTTATGCTATTTATACGTTTGTGAATAAAAGAGAAAGTTTCATTCTTTCTCTTTTAACGTTGTCCGCCGTTTTCTAGATAAACCTTTTGTGCTAAAGTATAATGTCCGATGTATAGAATTTCCGTCCATGACATGTAGTAAATGTTTCATTTTATTTTGATGCAACAGAGATTTACATTCAAAGTTGTTTGACTTTTTATAAGTATTGTACAGTAATATTCTTCTCATTTCGACATTATCAGCCGCTCGTTCTTTATTTCGTTCCCTATACTAAATATAAGGTATATGTGAGAGGGGGGGGGGGAGGTAGAAAGTTGGGACGAAGCCTGTGTACTGTATTTTGTATGATATTTGTCTCTCCGATCATCCCCCCCCCCCCCCCCAGCTCTGATTTTTTTTCCTTTAGTTTCTCCCTTTTTTGTTTGATTATTTCTTTTTGCTAAAGTATAATGTCCGACGTATAACATTAAGGATATGTTATAATAATTAATCTCAAGAAAGGGATAGTGCCGGTGTGACGGCAAAATCTTGTTACCTTGGCGGATCGTGTTCTCGGAACAAAATCTGCCTAGCAGATATCGTGATCAGCAGCGGATATCGATCCCGCTACAACCAAATCTGCCGTTAGTGAACACGGCGGATAATGTGCATTGGCGGATTTTGTTCC
>JAVYIG010017717.1:0-24684 GCA_035222895.1 Strongylocentrotus droebachiensis | reverse complement strand
TCTGTCAGTTTTATGCGTCATACTGCCTGCATTGGTAATTGCATCTATAACCCTGGGTGAATATTTAGATATTTCATTCATTAAACTAATTTCCACTCAATTAAAAATTTGAACTACAATTACAAAATATGAATACGAAACACAAAAAGATGATAGAATCAAAATAAAACACAATCACACAAAATCTGTCCATCTTTTAACTGCAGAAATGTTGCAGGTTTACAAAAGCCTCAAACAGTGATAAGCTAATTAATAGTTTAGACTAGCATGTGACATTACCCTTAAATCACAAATTATATTGTCTCACCTTTCCACTGCAGATTGGCAGGATTACGAAAGCCCTGAGCAATTGATCTAGTCTTAGACAAGCTTATATAGGGTGGTGATGTAATTTATCAAACTTCCAATTCCTTTATCATGTTTAGCTACATATACTATAATGTGTCACCACAGTCGTACTTGTCTGGTCAGTTAGGGTCATTTTGGTCAAGGCCAGTGAACAGAAAGAAAAGACAGCTAGTGCAAACTACGAATTTGTTGCAAATAAATTACGCAGATGCACATTATTAAAAGTATTAAAAACAATTAACTAGCTACATGTAATTACTACGAATTTGTTGCAAATAAATTACGTAGATGTACATTATTAAAAGTATTAAAACAATTAACTACAACACTATCCTCTCTTACACACTTACTCACAAACTTGGAACACAAAATGATCACTTACCCAACTAGCAATCTGTCTGGTGTGTTAAAATTTAAAAACAGTGGATCATACATTAAGTATGAAGAAGAAAAAAAGTAGAAAGTTCAGGTTGTAAAGTTATTGAGCAAAAAATATGGGTGTAGTGAAGTAACAGTGATCGAGGCATCGATGTCCTCATCATGCAGGGCTGTCGTTTAAAGCCGGTAACCGGTAAAACTTGCCGCCTATTCACTCGTTTCTTACCGGCTATAATTCCTAGATCTATAATAAACCTTGCAAAAATCACAGAAAGTAGATCTAAATCAATGCTAATCGGCAAATATATTCGTCCAAGATATAATTAGTGCCGCACATACACGGCCGCAGTCGACGAAATCCCAATTACGATCACGAACGCGACGTCGTCCGTACTTACCTAGACCTATCTATCTCCCCCCACTTGGTCTTTCTATTGGGAAGGATTATAAAGATATAGACTTGGCTTTTAAGTGCGTCTCAAATATGAGGGTACTTTACTGGGTTTTGGGACAATACTACACAACATCCCCTTTCTTCGGCTCTCTCTTCATCTCTTCATCTTGTGTTTTAGTATGTGGATACAAGTAATATGAGGGTAGGTTACATTGTGTCAAAGGGACAAAGACATGAATGAGAGCCGCCAAACAAAGGACTACTCGATAGTTTTATGTATGGGACTATAAACATAACAGAGGTGGTCTTTCCTGGGAAGGGGATTATGAATGCACTTGGTCTTTCTATTGACAAGGATTATAAAGATATAAACTTGGCTTGTAAGTGCATCTCAAATATGGTACATGTACTTTACGATTAACTGGGTTTTGGGACAATACTACACAACACTATGCAGTCATCAAAGGGTTACTCTAGAAGAACTAAATTCTAAAAACAATGATCATCTGCTTATATCAGATATTTAACACAGACTCAATAACGTACGAGGTGAGCCTACAAAGCAGTCAGGTGCCCTCCACCAGCAGACTCATGAGTAGTCAGATGACCAAGAGGCTAAGCATTCAGGTGACCACGCCATCCAAGAGAAGACGTCTAGAGTCTGGATGGGAGTTTCTCAGGGAGAACATCTCTCAACCACTGCAGCATGCTTCCATCATTCCATGGTAAGATCCTCTCGATGCAATGAGCTCATTCATTCACTAATACACTTTATGTATTTACCATGTATGTAGAGGTGTCGTGGTCTAGCGGATATGTCATCAGACTGTGGACCACATGGTTTGCGGTTCGAGTCCCACTGCAACACTTATTAAATTTACATTTGCCACTCTCCACCCAGGTGAAGTAAATGAGGACCCAGTAGGAAGACATTCCTTGAATGCTTCAGCACCTTGTTATGGCAGTTCAGCTGCAATCTTTTAAGATAACGGTGAACCTCTGACAATGTCTGGCGTGCTAGATAATCCCAGATACGGCTACATACTGCGGTGAAGAAGACAACGGAAAACAAGCACCTGGCCCGGTAGGGTGTCCCATGGGCGATAGGTGGGCCCTTATCCATCAGCATGCTACTGTTCGCAATAGGAATACCATCAGAGTTGGAACATGGGATGCGAGAACACTGTATCAGAGCGGCAAGCTGGAAAATGTTAAACAAGAAATGATGAGGCTACAACATATTGGGAATGAGTGCAAATTGATTTATGCAGGAGGTGAAAAGCATGAAAGAGGTGTGGCGCTACTGCTGGATCCAGATATCTCAAAAGTTGTGTTGGGACACTGGTGTGTATGATAGGGTGCCCCTAGTGAAATTACAGGGACAGCCTTTTAACATCTCAATCATAGTGATTTATGCACCAACAGCAGATAGTGCTATAGAAGTTATTGACACCTTTTACGATTCCTTAGATTAATCGAAAACTCAGTGCAAATCAAATGACAATAGGGACTTTTAGATTCGCACGAAGACAATGGGGATTGCTATGATCGACATCCTTTTAATGCACTGCCTTGAATGGATGTCACAAGTATCGGTCCACACAAAAAAAAGTCCCTATTATCATTGTCCTGGGAGACCTGATCGCTAAAGTCGGTCATGGTACAGATAGAATATTAATGTTTACCAAAGAATAAATGAAATTTCAGGCAAAAATTTTGGTTGCTCAAACCCTGGCTGTATCAAAGGAAAAGATGAGACAATGCTGTTTGAAAAGAAGGACAAAATGAGTAGGTGGACGCAATATATTGGCGAAAATTTTGAAGATAGTAGGGAAGCAATGCCAAGTTTAAATCTGAAGTTTGTTGGGCAATTTCAAAGATAAAAAGGAACATAGCAGCTAGACCAGATGGCGTGGTCCCTGAAATGATAGAAGCAATAGAGGAATATGGTATTGATAGATTAACAGAAATTATCAATAAAATATATAATGAAGGAACATTTCCAGATGAATTGGGCAGATCCATTTTCATTACTCTCCCGAAGAAACCAGGAGCTGTGTATTGTGAGCAATATATAGTGTAGGACAATTAGCGTTATTTGCCATATTACTAAGATCATTTTGAGGATATTGCTTTCAAGAGCAAGAAGTAGAATAACTCCCATGGTCATAAGGGAACAATTCGGTTTTGTAAAGGATGCGGGCACAAGAAATGCAATATTTGTGGTTAGAAATATAATGGAGAGAGCAGTTGAAATGCAGAAGGATGTGTACATGTGTTTTATTGATTATTCAAAGGCTTTCGAGGCATTCAGAGCTTTTTTGAAGAGCTGAAGAAGCTTGATATATATAGGAAAGATCTAAGATTGCTACAAAGTCTATATTGGAATCAGTTTGCATGCGTCAGAGTAGAAGGAGATTGCAATGAATATATTAACATCAGACGGGAGTCAGACAGGGTTGTGTATACCGCCGGACCTGTTCAATATGTATAGTGAAATCATTCTAAGAGAATTGGAGAATGAAAATGGGATACGAGTGGGTGGCCATTCAATCACAAATATTAGATATGCTGATGATACTGTTTTATAATCTGAATCAGAGAATGATCTCCAGAGATTCCTGGATGTACGGTAGCTCCAAGAAGAACAGTCCAAAATGTAATTTGAAACTGAAAGAACAGGTTATTAAACAAGTCTCCTCATTTAACCTACCTCGGCAGCATGATCGCCGAGGATGCCAGATGTGAGACAGAGATCAAGAGAAGGATAGCTCTCGCTAAATCTGCATTTTTCAAAGTTAGGCAAAATTCTGACAAATCACACAATGGGTATGAGGACCAAAATAAGAGTACTGAATTGTTACATCTACCCAGTACTTATGTAGGCTTGGGAGCGAGCGCCGAGTACCCGATTCTACCGGATTCTGAAATCCAGAACCGAGGAGTCGATTCCAATCTCTAGAGAGTCGATTACTCGACCACGTCGGTTCCGAGACTACCAGACCCGATTCTTCGGCGCTGGAGTTGATTCCACAGCACCGAGAATGAGAGCCAACTCTCTCAAAGCAGAATGCATGTGATCTATGAGAGCGCTGATACACACATGTGTGTGTCAGAGTAAAACGTGTGTGCATGTGGTCGACAATACTGCTGTGTGTTGTCTGTAACTCTGCAAGTCGTCTCCCCCCCCCCCCCCAATTTTCCATCCTTTACGAGCCGGGTAACCATGGTGTGTGCGAACTGATATAAAAATGTGATTTTTGTGTTTACTCTTTCTATCTCGCCTTTTCTCCCCCTTCCACTAGACATCGTTTAGTTTTCTTCCCCAAATAAACATAAGTTACAGTGTCCTCCTCCTTTCTCTCTATCTCTTGAAATCTTCGCATCGGTTTCTTATCTTTTTTTCTTTTCTTCTTAAAGAATAAGTTTGAAAGGTCAATTATCTTTGTTTTCAAAACATTTGCTGCATTATGTAGCCTCGTCTTTTTCCTGGGAACAATTTTATATGTTCGAGTAATTCAACACTATATACCCCAGGATTACAAACAATATTGACTAGTCTACTTGATAAGACCAGCCTTTAAATATATGTAAATAATTTGTCGACTCTGACTGCATTTCCTTTCTAAAAACATATATTTAACTGTTCTTAGTAATTATTTAGTATCAGCATTAATCAAGGGATATTTCATCATTCATGTCAGACATAAACATTAGTTTTATTAGTCGATACGAAGTGACAACAACATTGAAAAATGTCATTTTGGCATTAGCGCAATCTCTAACAGAGGCTGAAAATGCAGACTAATATTCCCCAGACCAAGATCTAGCGCACCGTTATCTCTTGTTTCTAACTTTCTATTGTGCGAGAGAAAGCACATATGGTTGTAACCATGGAAATGGGTGCCGAGCGCTGGGGCTGGGGCCATTAATTGACAAAGTGCTTGGGTGGCATTGGGCGGGCGGTCATGTTAGCTTGAGTTACTTATAAATGTCCTTTTGTAAAGCTCTCTTACTTTAATAGATAAAGATAGGTCTATGGGCGGAGGGCCGAGTTGGGCATGTTTCGGATATGATATTTCATTTATTTGAGGCAGGGAATTGGTCAGAATCTTAAGTTGTACATGACAACTTCTTAATCTGATAGTGGATTGTTTACCGTAATACTAATAGTGAAAATTATTGTTCTGCATTTCTTACATTTTAACAGTGCAAATATGAGTTGATTAATCCATCATTCTACGTTGACGTTTAGAATTTATGACAACAAGTTTTTTGGGGGTTTATATTTTTGCCATGAGTTATTGATTCATTACTTTTTCAGCAGTGGTCATTTTTTTAAAAAAAATTTCGATTTGATTGAAAGTAGTAAAATAAATAATTTATAACTGTTTATAAAGCTAGGTCTGCACTTTGATCTTCTATTTTGTAAACTTGGAAGTTCTGTCAAGCTGTCCCGGCACCCTGGTCTTATCGATCACAATTCATCTCTTGTTTGCTTGTTATTGTAGAGATATCATGAGACAAAACAGAAACACAACACCAGGGCTCAAATTATTTTTTTGTCCACGGGGGCTCTTCCCCCCAAAAAAGAACCCCCCTGAGCCTTCTCACAGGGGCGCTTTTAGTGCTGACGGCGCGGGGCTCCTATTTTAATACAAATTTCCATTGAATTGGTACCCATGAAACTCCTAAATTCCTTGGTATTTTATCATTATCATTTATTTAAGTCGGCATTTTCCCATTTTTACTTGTTACAGCATAGCTGTTATATATCCCCGTGATGACATTCTCTCCCTTTCTTCCCGTTCTGCACATAATGTCCTCCTCATTATTGGAGCAACCTTATTTACATTCTGTCTTTACTCTAGTCTTTACCATATCCTCCCAAAACACAGAGGCGGATCAAGCTTTTTGCTAAGGGTGGGGGGGGGGGGGGAGGGGGTAACCCAAATACGATGTGGAGACAAGTTTTGTTGTTGCTATTTTGAACCCTCGTAAGTGATGTTTTAGTGGCATAACATGCAAAGCATCGTCCACGAGGCGCAAAGCGGCGAGGCGATTTTTTTTGTTGCTATTTTGAACCCCCGTTAATGATGTCTTCCTGGCATCTACTGACATCTAATACTGTATAGGTCTGGACACATGATAGCATTTTTCTATGCACATCACATTTTCACTTGGCAGCCCAAGGGGGAGAGGGGGGGGGGGGGGTTCATTGCAACCCCCTAAACTAGATCCGCCCCTGCAACATCTTTGGTGATCTTCTTCTCAATATTGATTTACTGGTCGAGTTAATTTATTTGCTGGTCTTTTAGAATAACCAGATTTCAGAGGATTCACACTTTTCACAATGAAAAACTTCTCCATGTTTCACTGAGTCCTTGCGCGATTGTCTCCAGTTCCAGCAGATATTGGGCGTCAGCGTGCACACCAGTACTACCGGCGCAGTATTATATAGCCCCTGCTGATGGCCGCATTAGCTGCACTGCGAGCTTCCGTTGTTTGTATCGGTAGAGATGGGAGGCAAAGCGCCATCTAAGTTCCATTTCATTGGTTTTAAATTTGATACGCAATATTGTGTTAAAGTTATATCAGAAAAGATAATCTTTATTTTATAATTCCATGGGGGCGATTTTTAATTTTGCAATCGCCTCCGTGAGCAACCTGACGGGGGCGAATCGCCCACCGCCCCCATGTATTTTGAGCGCTGCACAACACCCATTTACACTCTCATACTTTCTTTTGATACTCATTTTTCAAAGTAAAGCTTTTCAGAAGAAAATCAGAGAAAATCAATGCGACAGTCCATGGTTGCACATTCCCCCAAGACCACACACAGCGCTAACAGTGCCACTGCTGTCGGAACCGAGAGAGCTAGTGTAGCTCACTTTGACATTGCTATTCGTTTCCATCATTATTGCCGCGATATGTATATACTTTTCGTGAATAGAGGTATGAAATCAAAGCTTGAATTGTGATTATTCTAGCCATGTATATTGAATTGTGATACCGGTAAACATTTTTTAAAATATAGTTTTCACAAGAAAATCAGACAGTTGTCATGGCAATTGCACGCTGCCCTCGGTACTATCAATGCAGTCCCACACACTCGATTCTGGGTGGAACCGTGTGTATGGACTTTTAGTGCACTGCAAATCTGGCAGCCAGCGGGAGTCGATTCAGCTCGGAACCAAGGCCGAGAGGGGGAACCGAGATCGGTTCTCGTCAACAAGAGAACCGCCCAAGCCTATACTTATGTATGGTAGTGAAACATGGACTTTAGCCTCTGATACTAAAAAGCGTTTGGAAAGTTGCGAAATGTGGTTTTTAAGAAGAATAATGAAAATCCCTTGGGCTGACAAAGTAGGTAATGAGTAAGTTCTTAGAAGAGCTTGAGTGCAAAGGCAAATGATATGTGAGATGTTGATTAGGCAGTTTAAGTTCATGGGTAACATTACATGTAAAGAAGGCATAGAGGATCTTGCTTTGACTGGGAAAATTGTGGGAGAGAGTAGTAGGGGAAAAAGGAGGATAATTTGGATGGACAGTATGCAAAAATTGTTAGAAGAGAGAGGAGTGAAAGAACTGGGAGTGGTGCTAATAGAGAAGGCTAGGAGCCGAGGGTTGTGGAAGATTATGATTGCCAAAGTCAATTGATATGGCACTTAGAGAGAGAGAGAGAGAAAGAGAAGCGCAGTAGAGTATACCGTATTCATATAGTAGCTGCTCTATATAAATGGACTAGAAAATGTTGTATTATGTTGAAAGTGATCCAGATTCATACCACAAAATGTTAAAGGAATGACAACGATGAATTTTCGAAGAGTGAATATTTTTTGCTTCAAAATGGCCATCATTCACAATTTGCTAGAGTTCCTAGTTTTACAGTCACACATTCTGAAAGAGGATCGTCGGTAGGGCTTTGGAGTCGGCTTGTCCTCATAGAGTTGGTTTAGCTGATACGTGTTACATACTGTTGATAAATGATCAATGCTTAACATGGAACTTGAAATTAGTGGTACCTCATCTTACATCAAATAGGGCAAATTTTCAGAATCAATATCTTTATCTTGTGAATTGAAATATTTGAATGCCCTCTTTCTTCTTGACAAGCTATTCAATAAACAAGATCATATCGTGCACCAAATATTAACACAAAAATACATTTATGATTAACAGATTAACAGTGGCATTTTCACTCCATCAACAGGTTACAGCTACTTGCAGCATTAGTAACAAAGTATCCTAAAGACCTCCCGGAAGAGGAGTATGTCCTCTTTGTGTCAGCCTTGCACAACCTCCAGGCCCAAAGCAAGAGGTATGTATCATAATAGAAGTCTTTCATTGTGTGTTCATTTGTAAGAATATGGTAATGAGAGAATTTGGTAGTCCATTTGTTTAAATTAGAGAAGGGTGACTGGAAGATTAGTTACATATTATGTTACTACCTTTGTCAGATTTATGGTGCAAACCACGTTTCTCTCACTTACTGGTATACATTCTACATGTTGGCTAATAATTAAAAAAAGTACCTGAATTGTTTTCAAATCTCTTTCTGATAGGTCCCAGTTACAGACCCATGTGTTGAGATGTCTTCAATGTATAGCAGCTAGCCAGGTATCAAGACAAGAGTTTGCACAGCATACCAAAGATCAGCTCAGCAGAGATTGGAGTAAAGTATGGAGTGCAACTTTCAGGTTTGTAGCAGATATATTTAGTTGTTTGAATGTAATTATAAATGAATTAATGTCATTGTAATGTATTGATTGAGCAACTAGATAGTAATAGTAGTAATGATAATATTCCTCATGTAATTAATTCATTGACGATGTCTCTTAAGAGCTTAACAGATATATTATTACCCTGGTCATAGGATTCAGGCTTGCAGGCACGCAATGTGTGCCATTCTCTAAATCCTATCTAGCATGGGGGGGGGGGGGGGGCAGGGGGGCTAAAGCCCCCCCCCCCCTCTACATTTTTCGCAAATATTTTTCAAAGCAAAATAAACTTGCTCTGATCGGACCTACCATTACAAAGTCACATGAACTTTTGTCTTTGCATGTCAGCCCGAAAATCGCTCATTTTCATGATTTTTGTACAAAACATATGGAAATATCCTTTTTCCAAAAAAGAGATAAAAAAATTGGCTATTTAGTCTTGTTTAGGTGTTTATTTTGGGGGTCAAAATAGTTGAATTAAAGTTAGAAATGAAATAAAACAACCAAAACAATAAAATACATATGTTAAACAAACAAATAAATACATAATAAATTATCAAAACAATAGATAATATAAAGAATAACCTGGCTCTTCCCAATTGTTTTCGGTATTATTATCTCAAATGGTCTAAATAATTTATGTAGTGAAAACTAATGTCTACATATGAAGAATATATGATTTATGGGTAAAAATGTGAATTTAATGACCTTAATTGCATAAGTTACCATAAACATGCAAATGAGTGAATTTTTCGAAAAAATTGAAGTTACCATAGTAAAATAGTGAAATTACCATTGCAAGGAGAAGGCCTTAGAAGCCCCCCCCCCCCCCTCCCCCCCCCCCCTCCCCAGGCTATGCAGTTTCAAAATAGCCCAGGCTAGATAGGGTTAATGCTGAGCAAACTACATTAGCGCTCGCAGCATCCTACCAGGTACCCGTTTAACATCTACGTAGAAAGTGATAAATTAAGATAGACATCTTGCCAAAGGACATTAGTGCAGCGCTAGAGCTGGGATTTGAACCCTGTACCTTGTGATCTACAGTCCGGTGACTCATTTACTAGAGCACAACACCTCTGCAAATTCCTAAATTTGATTGTACTATTTGGAATTTCAAGCAAGAAGATATTAGTGTCAATAGGGAAAAAAAAAGGCATGGGTTATCATTGCCTAGCTGTCTCCCACTACTTGTTGCTCTAGCTATAGCTACTAGGCTTACATCCATCTAATCAAATAAACAACAATCAGATTTTGTTGAACATTTGATAACAAATATGTTCTGTAAAATAGTTCTACATGCTATAGCAGGTGGTTGGGTCTTTACCCAGTGGGTCACTCCCAACATAAATGGCTACGCACTTGCTTCCAGAAAAAGCATTGGAAGGGTGTCTTTTTCAGCAATACGGTGGCGTTGACGTTTTCCTTAAAAAGGGGCGTTTCTCAAGCACTGGGCGTTGTGGCGTGCCCCTGTAAGTTACAAACTGATTAAGTCAAGGACACAGGTTCGAAACTGAGTCACGTAAGTTTTGAATGGTGATGCTTAACCCTTACTGTACTGGGGGGAGGGGGCCTGGGAGGCCCCCCCTTCGAAATTTTCGGAGATTGCGCCGCAACCGCTTGGAATTTTGAATTGTTGTTTCATGACTTTTTTCCCTCCAGTCTTACGCACATTTTGATACCATTTTCGTTATATTACAATATATACCTGTAAGGTGTTACATAACAATTAGTATGCGCATGTCATAACAAATATGCTATAATTGCATATATTCATGTACGAGCAGAAATGTGAATACAGGTGTAGATGTATTTCTTAAGTGGGAGATATGAATTGATATCAAATTGCTTTTATATGTTTCTCAAAGTAACTTGATGTATTCCAGAACAAAAGAATACATTAGAAATAAAACAATAGATATAATAAGAAATAAAAAACAATAAAATAAAAAAGAAAATAAATGTTTAAAAATCGCATCAAAATTATTATTAATTACATCAAAATAACTATTTTGTGTTAGAAAAGAAGTTTCATATGAATAATGAGTTTCAATTAACATGAAAAAAGTGGAGTCTGACAATTTTTGTAATGATTCTAGTTCCTTGTATATTTCCAGATTTGATATTCACGAATGCGTATTCATAATTTATGCAAATTAACCTATGCATATTCAAATATCATAAAAATAATGTAACCTCATGAATTTGAGATGAAGGAAACATTTATTCAATACATTTTCAACATTCTTCACTAGTCTACAGACAAATATGTACAGTTTTCTGTAAAATGCATACAATTAGCATTTTGCATAATTAATTAGGCTATAACGACAAAAATTTGCATAATAGGAAAAAACTATTTATACCATCTTGTTCCTTACGTAAATATCTACAAACGTGCAAATTTTCGTGTTCATCGGACTTTCGACGGCCCCCCCCCCCCCCCCTATGATCTTGGCCGTCATGAGGTGCTCAAAATAGCCCAGTACAGTAAGGGTTAAAGGTAAAGACAGTTTTGGAAACGCCCCCCCTCCCCAAAAAAGAAATGGAAGCTCTTATTACCAATCATGTGAAAGAATATGATTTGACTAATACGTGATCATACAAATTTTGCTGAGAAACCGCCTACTAATTGATATATTTGGTACATTATTATATCTATTGGACCTGATAGATATAACGCATGTGTTGCACATGTGTCGCTTAGTCCCATATATATCTTTCTGTGTAAAGTGCTTGTAACTTTACCAAGACTGGGCCAAATTTCTTATCATTTTGATGATTCCAGAACCTTGCAGTACACACCAATACTTATATGCTAGATGATCAACCTTGTCTGATCGGTTCCACAACGTTTCTTTCACAATGCGATTGCATGACCATAACTGGTCTTTATCTTTAAAGGTCGGTCCCCAGACATAAATAATCATATCTGATTGATACACGTCTGTAGAAACCCAATACAAACACACACACACACCCTTTTCAGATTCACAGATTCGGCGTTGTGGACGTTTTCCTTACAAAGGGGTGTTTTTCAAGCACTGATCGCACAAAAACCAATAATAATAATAATAATTGGTAGTTCTTATATAGCGCTTTTCAGGACCGAAGGCCCTCTCAAAACGCTTTACAGATATGTATTTTTACCCCGGTCATTGGATTCGGGCTTACCCGCACACAATGTATTGTATGCACATTCTCCACTCCCTGGGGAGCATTCCAGCCAGGCGTCATTTTTACAAGCGCACACTTGCTAATCTATGCACATTAGCTTTCGCATCCTACCGGGCACCCATTTAATACTTGGGTGGAGAGTGGCAAATGTCAAATGGCAAATCAATGTCTTGCCAAAGGACATTAGTACCGCGGTGGGACTTTAACCGCGGACCTTGTGATCCACAGTCAGGTGACATATCCACTCGTCCACGACACCTCAATAAAAGGATACCTTTTTCAGATTCACAGGTTTCAACGTTTTCTTAAAGGTACCGGTAATACAAAGTTTTGGTATGGGGTAATGAATTTGGTTCAAATGAATATATTCAGTGATCGTTGTCGCGGTTGAAATCGAGTCTAAAGTTATGAAATTGTAAATAATACACTCTTTTTGTTGTATAGCTCCCTCTCAAGGTCAAGATATTAATTAAGCTATAAAACAATGTTTCTTGACTAAAATCAACCAATTTGCTATTCTCGTTTGGAAGTTATATATCACATCTACATATTCTGAGATTTTCATGGTCGCAGCTACCATAGTACGGCCGTAGGCGCTATTTGAAATTCATCAAAATTTACCGGGAGCACCGGAAATTTTTTATATTCAATTATTCAAATTCGAAAGCAGAAGTGTTTTTAGAGGCTAAATTTTCTAATGCTTATAATACATCCACAGGGGCATCCAAATATATCCAAATTGTAAAGAATCACTATCCACCCAATTTTCAAAATTTCCCAAAACTTTGTATTAACTTTAAAAAAGGGTCATTTCAGAAAAGGTGTGATCCATTAGGGTCCACTTCAGAGGTTGATGGACATTTGTGTATGAGAGTGATCCCCTGGGGATCTTTAGGAGGCTTTTAAAAATGTGCAGTTCATAAACCGAATCATATCTGCAAACCATCGCCATACTACACGGTAATCAATCAAATTTAGGCTATTGGGGGTAAATGAAAAATGTTTTCACTTGTGCAGGCAATAAGTATAGTGTTGGACTCATTCACCCAAATATGCACAAATACCAAAAAATGCAAAAATTTGATGCAAAGAATTTAATTTTAATTTTCAATAGAACAATCTGCCTTCATTCTGTTGAGGACGAGGGATTTGACCTCTTGACCTCTTTGGTGCATCATGGGATTGTGAAGCCTGATAAGGAAGTCTGGAAGCTCTTTTTGCCAGATTTTACACAGCCTTCAAGGTGAGGTATTTTGCTATTACAGAAATTTGTCTTTGTATACTTCAGATTCCAACCTTTTTGAAGATATATGATAATGATGCCTGAAGTTTACTCCAATAGAACCCACTCGTATATCATGTGATGGTGCTCTTGGTTGGTTCTTGTAAATAGTTGTTAAATACAATTATTCAATTCAATAAGTTGTTCAATAAATGTATGTGCTTATCTAATTTGTTAGTGTTTTTTTAAGAATATGTGGTTTTCAGTTAAACATTCCTACTTTGCTAGTCCAAACGGCTTCATAAATATTAATTTTTCTTACTTTGTCAAGAAATTAGAGGGGTATGAACTTTCAAAACACAGTTTTCCCTGCATTTCCAATGTTATTTTTTGTAAAATCTACTTTCCTGTATGTCTCTCCCATTTCTTGTAGGTGTTCTGTGACCTTCTTGTTGACCTTGTTGACCTCTCACCCCATTCCTGAGAACCATGTCTGCCAAGTGGGCTTGCTAGCCTCTTTGACAGGTGTTCAGAGGGGCCAGTATCCACTCAGACACCAGCTACTCAACTGGATCTTGCCTGCAGAAGAAGTAGAAGATCCTGGAGAAAGACTAGCAGTCACACCTCTCATATTGAAAAGGTAATGATGATCATATCAGTCAATGTACTTTATGTTTTGATCTGCTGTAACCAAGTGAAAGTCTTCTGTACATGATTGAAATTACCTGTCAGGACAGCTTGATGAGTTTACCATTATTGTATCGGAAGATCTTAATTTGTTCCATTTTCCTTTCTCTTTATGGCAGCAAGTGCATCATCAACAAAGAAGTTACAATTCTGGTTCAAATCAATTGCAATTCCACTTGAAATTGAAATCGACCCTTGTCACGATTGTTATTTTGTGATTGACTGGAATACTTGTTTTCGATTTTTTGTTGACATGACCTTAAAGAAAATGGTTCTAAGGTATATAGTGACTTCAATGCTAAATGTACCATTAAAGATAGTCTGAATGTTTGAGTGAAAACAGACCATTATTAATGATAAAAATTGGGAAAAACCAATCTGATTGATTCCTTAATTTTCCCCAACTATATTATTACAATTTGATTACGTTTTAGGTAAATGTAAATTGACACAAAGTAATGAATTGGATCTATACGTTCCAGACATTTAAGCGTTGACAGATTTTTAAAAGCCCGTCTTGTGTATTATTTCATGGAAAAACGGTTCGGAGAATTCAAAAAGGGTTGGGAGAATTTACTGTTAGAGGGTGTCGCACAGTAACGCTTTCAAAGAAAACCATAAATATCTTTGTGGTTTCAGAATTTTTAAGGATTTTTAGCATGTTAGAGGGTTAGTTCAGTAGAAGGAATATAATAAGTAACATTTCATACAAAAATTACTCGGTCTTTATGCCTCCGTTACGAAGTAGCCGGGTTGTCCGGCCGTCCGTACGTCCCGTTCTCGTGATCGCGTTATCTCAAGAACTGATTGATGGATTCCTGCCCTACTTAGGTCATGTATGTATCTTGCAGGGTCAATGAATTAATTAGATTTTGGGGTTACAAGGCCAAAGGTCAAAGGCAACAGGGCTCATTATGCATGCAAAAATAGCTTGTGAACGTATTCTCATTAGAAATGACAGATGGATTATATTCAAACTTCGGACATGTATATCTTGGAAAGCCAATGAACTGATAATATTTTAGGGTCATGAGGTCAAGATCAAAGGGTCATACATGTATTTGAAAAATAGCTTGTAATCACGATATTCTGAGAACCTGTTAATGGATTACAATCAAACTTGAATTTGAAAAATTGCTTCTGTTTTGGCTTGTAAAATTGCTCTATGACGGGGGCATCATTTTCGACTGCGCACAGTCGAAGTTCCATCTAGTTTCATTAACATTCAACAATATTACAGAGTCACTTTAACAAATTACATTTTTTAAAATTTGATACAGACCCAGATAGCAAAATGTTGTGGGGCCCATCTGGGTTTTATCTGGTAAAACCTGAGCTGGTATATGGGGCCCAGATGGGCCAGCCCATCTTGAGCCCATGTGGGACCCAGATGGGCCCATTGTGGGGCCAAGCAATCTGCACCAAAGTTATAGATGGGCCCAAGATGGGCAGTCCATCTGGGACCCACTTGGCCCAGATGGGCCCACGTGGAACCCAGAGGCAGATGGGCCCCACAATTGGCCCAGCAATATGCACAAGGGTTACCAACTGGGCCAAGTGGTTTTATTTGGGACTTACCGCATAAAACCCAGGGCCAAGTGCGTTTTATATGGAGCCCATATGTGCCACGAGGGTTCTAAATGGGCTTCATATGGGTCAAGTGGGTTCTACATGGCCCCATATGGGCTATAAGCGGGTTTTTATATGGGATCCATATGGGTTTGATATGGTCCCATATGGGCCAATGTGCTTCTAAATGGGCTTCATATTGTTTAAATGGGTTCTTTTTTTACCCAGTTGAATTCAGTTACCCCATTTCAATTTCCAGGGTTACCAGCTGGATTTAACTGGTATAACTGGACCAGTTGTACCATTTGGCACAACTTTCAACCAGTTGAAAGCTCCAGTTAAAAGACTTAATTAGTAAGTTATGGTATAAGTGGCACTTGTACTAATTAATTTTGCACAACTCATCGTCTGAAAAATCCAATGTAAAGGCATTGATAATAAGAAGACTTGGTTAATTTGCTGTGAATGAGATATTTCCATATACTTGTATTTTATTTTATTTTATCCTAAATAATTTATAGCAATTTACATTTTTTGTAGTATTTTTGAAATGAATTGCATATGTGCATGGCTCAGATCAAGGGTACACTTACAAAAATGTAGATTGAACACTGGGAAATTATTCAATTATCCAAAACCATGAGACCCAGACACAAATTAGCATTTTTATATTAGAAAGTACCATTGGGGGAAGCTCCAAACAAGTTTTCAGCTTCATTGAGTTCAAATTAAAGATTTTAGAGCAATTTTATGATGAAAAAAGGCCTATTTTCAGCACTTTTAACGTTACATTCAAAACATGCACTAATTGGATACCATATTTTTACTAATGGGATGCAAAACTTGTGATTTTTTAAAATCTTGATGTAGAATCTATGTAATAATTAACATTTCTGTTGAGTTAATTCCTATTATTTTACTTTCTTATTCCATTTACACGTGATACAATTTTTGTGATATGTACATAACTTTGGTGTCCTGCAAATTTCAAATCTTACTAACTGAAGAATGGTGTATAAATAATTGATTTATTTACAAGCTTGCAATGTTATAATGTTTAGTTTCACTTTATCTTTGATTTCTAATCAGATCATTTCATTCTGGGTCATGGTTTTAAAAATATTCAGATTTCTGAAAATGGAAAATGTTTGGTGTCCTGCAGTTATGAACAAACCATGCAACAGAATCTATACAAAAACTTATTGTATTCTTTCAAAATGATAATGCAATGATGTATATAGGTGAATGAAGAGCACTGTTAACATTGGATTCCCCATTTTAACTTGTATGTGTGATTTAATCAACAATGAATGAACACCGAGTTATGTACGTTACGAGTTATGTACGTACACCATGTTTTTTTTTCTTCAATAAGACCACCTATATTTAGTTATTTGTTATGGTAAGGTAGTAAACAATGTATAAGACATACACACGTCTGATTTGGTGAGAAGAATATTACAAAATATTGCAGTTTGAGCTTTTTCATGTCATGTTCATAACTAAGACACCGTTATGAAAAGACACCGAGTTATGTACGTTACTACCAATCACAATTTGAAATAAATTATCATAAATGAATCAATTTATTTCTGTCAGCATGAATTGCACCCTTCTGCATTTTCATTTAAACAAACATTTATTGAATTTAAGGAACAAGAAGTTATAATTTGAATGTAAAACTACTTACTTTTGGTGTCCACAGTTATGTACGATTAAGTACAGAAATCTAACATTTCAGTCCTGAAATAGTAGTTTACAAACTATTTACACATTGCAAATTATGTTTCATTCAGGAAACACATCATTCCTTCAATTGAAGTCGATATTAGACTAATGCAAAACCATATCTGACAATAAGGCAAAGAGAAAGCATCTAGAGAATAAGATGTACTGTACATAACTCGGTGTCCATATTTGTTTTGGCCAAATTCTAATAACTAAATTGAAAAAAGTTGATATGGCAATGGTTTTAAGTTTTGTTTAGGGTATGTTTTAACATCTCATGTACTTTGTTGAGAAAAATTTAAATTATAAGAGAAATATCAGCATGAAGTGGACACCGAGTTATGTACGTAACATTTTTGATGATGTGATATTTGGCTACTGATTGCCGCTTAACGGCAATTTGTTAAGGTCTGATTTTTTAGCTATGTGTTGCATAATGTTTGCAGATTACAAAAATAATGTTGCCACAGTCTATAATTGACTTTTAAAATTCACCTCATATGTAACACTTTTATGCCCTTGATCAGAGCCCTGCACATATAACTAAATCATCAGTAATTAAGAAATATCCTGTAAATTCAGATAAATTGTATAAAAACATAGATGTGCACGCACCCCATATTCATTATGCAAATTCTGGGTATATTTGTGGGTTTTGGGTGGGAGGCCCATCTGGTATACATCTGGTTTTTAGCTGGGACCGGCCGATGCTCGATGTGTGATTTTCACCACCAAAAACCGACATGGGGCCCACATGGGGCCCACATGTGTTGGTATACATGTGGGTTCTGGGTGGGAATGCCAACAGGTTTTTTTTTTTATGGGCCATGTGGGCTCCATATACTTGTGGGTTCTGGGTGGGAAGGCCCATCTGGTATACATCCGTTTTTTAGCTGGGCTGCGACGATGCTCGACATGCGATTTTCACCACCAAAAACCCACATGGGGCCCATATGTGTTGGTACTTGTGGGTTCTGGGTGGGAAGGCCCATCTGGTATACACCTGTTTTTTAGCTGGGCCCAGCCAATGCCCGACGTGCGATTTTCATCACCAAAAACCTACATGGGGCCCATATGTGTTGGTCCTTGTTGGTTTTGGGTGGGAAGGCCTATCTGGTATACATTTGGTTTTTGTATGGGCCACGTGGGCTCTAGTCAGCCCATACAAAACCCAGATGGGTCCCAGATATTTTGCTATCTGGGGATTGATACAATTGCTGTCATAATATCAGCAAATGTCAGTGTTTTTATTGTGTGTGTTTGTTTCCAATATGTTGTCATGTTTCCCATTGAATTTTGATATGGTTCTTGTTTTTGTAACAATAATTTTAAATTAACATGTAAAGTTATTAATATTGTTCTGTTCTCTCAATCAGTGTTCCAAGGGACCTACTGGCCAGTCTCTTGACAACCCTGTTCACAAAAAACTGCAGAGGGCAGCTTGGCATTGCGTTCGCTGCTCAATCAAACCCAGAGAATGGCTCCTCTCGGCTGAGCTTCATAGAGGAACTATACCTCAGAGCTTCCTTTCACATTCCACTTACGGCAAAGGACTCTCAAGTGAATACCGTAGGGCATGACACAGCAAGAGCGCCCTCGACGGAGGGTGCAGTGATCATGATGGTTGTCCAGAGTGTCCAGGAGAGGTTGGGACATGTGGTCAAACTTGTGACCGACTCCCAGTGCAAGGAGGTAGGTACAGTACAAAGAAAGGACAATTCAAATCTTTTGCTTCATTTCCTTTGTTGATACAGACAGAGTGAGGATATGTTGTGAATTTGTTCCACTCTGGTATTCCTCTTTAGAATGAGCATTATCTAGAGACATTGCATGTTTCATTAATATTTTGGATCAATTAGTTGCTGCAAGGTCATCCACTCCTAACGCTTTTTTAATTATTGTACTTTCTTGTTTAGGTGGATCACTATGAGATGTTAGGCCAGCTAGCTTGTATGTTGTCTAGAGTCTTGGAAAGGACTATGAAATACAGTGAGAAGACAGCGAGAGAGGCAATGAAGGTACCCCTCAAGAAACACATAACGGTACAGTCAAACCTGTCATAGCAGCCTCTTCTCTGTTAGGCCACCTATCTATAGTGGTATTTTATATTGTCACCCTCTAGAAAGAAATGTGTGTTGCAGAACCTGTCTATAGTGGTCTTTTATATTGTTACCCTCTAGAAAGAAATGTGTGTTGTAGAACCTGTCTAGAAAGGCCACTTGTCTATCGTGGTCTTTTATATTGTCAACCTCTAGAAAGAAATGTGTGTTGTAGAACCTGTCTATAGTGGTCTTTTATATTGTTACCCTCTAGAAAGAAATGTGTGTTGTAGAACCTGTCTAGAAAGGCCACTTGTCTATAGTGGTCTTTTATATTGTCAACCTCTAGAAAGAAATGTGTGTTGTAGAACCTGTCTATAGTGGTCTTTTATATTGAAACCCTCTAGAAAGAAATGTGTGTTGTAGAACCTGTCTAGAAAGGCCACTTGTCTATAGTGGTCTTTTATATTGTCACCCTCTAGAAAGAAATGTGTGTTGTTGAACCTGTCTAGAAAGGCCACTAGTCTTTAGTGGTCTTTTATATTGTCACCCTCTAGAAAGAAATGTGTGTCGTAGAATCTGTCAAGAAAGGCCACTAGTCTATAGTGGTCTTTTATATTGTCACCCTCTAGAAAGAAATGTGTGTCGTAGAATCTGTCAAGAAAGGCCACTAGTCTATAGTGGTCTTTTATATTGTCACCCTCTAGAAAGAAATGTGTGTCGTAGAATCTGTCAAGAAAGGCCACCAGTCTATAGTGGCCTTTTATATTGTCACCCTCTAGAAAGAAATGTGTGTCGTAGAACCTGTCTAGAAAGGCCACTTGTCTATAGTGGTCTTTTATATTGTCACCCTCTAGAAAGAAATGTGTGTCGTAGAATCTGTCTAGAAAGGCCACCTGTCTATAGTGGTCTTTTATATTGTCACCCTCTAGAAAGAAATGTGTGTCGTAGAATCTGTCTAGAAAGGCCACCAGTCTATAGTGGTCTTTTATATTGTCACCCTCTAGGAAGAAATGTGTGTTGTTGAACCTGTCTAGAAAGGCCACTTGTCTATAGTGGTCTTTTATATTGTCACCCTCTAGAAAGAAATGTGTGTTGTAGAACCTGTCTATAGTGGTCTTTTATATTGTCACCCTCTAGGAAGAAATGTGTGTCGTAGAACCTGTCTAGAAAGGCCACTTGTCCATAGTGGTCTTTTATATTGTCACCCTCTAGGAAGAAATGTGTGTTGTTGAACCTGTCTAGAAAGGCCACTAGTCTTTAGTGGTCTTTTATATTGTCACCCTCTAGTAAGAAATGTGTGTTGTAGAACCTGTCTAGAAAGGCCACCAGTCTATAGTGGTCTTTTATATTGTCACCCTCTAGAAAGAAATGTGTGTCGTAGAACCTGTCTAGAAAGGCCACCTGTCTATAGTGGTCTTTTATATTGTTACCCTCTAGAAAGAAATGTGTGTTGTAGAACCTGTCTAGAAAGGCCACCTGTCTTTAGTGGTCTTTTATATTGTCACCCTCTAGAAAGAAATGTGTGTCGTAGAACCTGTCTAGAAAGGCCACTAGTCTTTAGTGGTCTTTTATATTGTCACCCTCTAGAAAGAAATGTGTGTTGTAGAACCTGTCTAGAAAGGCCACTTGTCTATAGTGGTCTTTTATATTGTCACCCTCTAGAAAGAAATGTGTGTTATAGAACCTGTCTAGAAAGGCCACCTGTCTATAGTGGTCTTTTATATTGTTACCCTCTAGAAAGAAATGTGTGTTGTAGAACCTGTCTAGAAAGGCCACTTGTCTATAGTGGTCTTTTATATTGTCACCCTCTAGAAAGAAATGTGTGTTGTTGAACCTGTCTAGAAAGGCCACCAGTCTATAGTGGTCTTTTATATTGTCACCCTCTAGAAAGAAATGTGTGTCGTAGAACCTGTCTAGAAAGGCCACCTGTCTATAGTGGTCTTTTATATTGTTACCCTCTAGAAAGAAATGTGTGTTGTAGAACCTGTCTAGAAAGGCCACCAGTCTATAGTGGTCTTTTATATTGTCACCCTCTAGAAAGAAATGAGTGTTATAGAACCTGTCTAGAAAGGCCACTAGTCTTTAGTGGCCTTTTATATTGTCACCCTCTAGAAAGAAATGTGTGTTGTTGAACCTGTCTAGAAAGGCCACCAGTCTATAGTGGTCTTTTATATTGTCGCCCTCTAGAAAGAAATGTGTGTCGTAGAATCTGTCTAGAAAGGCCACTTGTCTATAGTGGTCTTTTATATTGTCACCCTCTAGAAAGAAATGTGTGTTGTTGAATCTGTCTAGAAAGGCCACCAGTCTATAGTGGTCTTTTATATTGTTACCCTCTAGAAAGAAATGTGTGTTGTAGAACCTGTCTAGAAAGGCCACCAGTCTATAGTGGTCTTTTATATTGTCACCCTCTAGAAAGAAATGTGTGTTGTAGAACCTGTCTAGAAAGGCCACTTGTCTACAGTGGTCTTTTATATTGTCACCCTCTAGAAAGAAATGTGTGTCGTAGAATCTGTCTAGAAAGGCCACTAGTCTTTAGTGGTCTTTTATATTGTCACCCTCTAGAAAGAAATGTGTGTCGTAGAATCTGTCTAGAAAGGCCACTAGTCTATAGTGGCCTTTTATATTGTCACCCTCTAGAAAGAAATGTGTGTCGTAGAACCTGTCTAGAAAGGCCACTTGTCTATAGTGGTCTTTTATATTGTCACCCTCTAGAAAGAAATGTGTGTTGTTGAACCTGTCTAGAAAGGCCACCTGTCTATAGTGGTCTTTTATATTGTTACCCTCTAGAAAGAAATGTGTGTTGTAGAACCTGTCTAGAAAGGCCACTAGTCTTTAGTGGTCTTTCATATTGTCACCCTCTAGAAAGAAATGTGTGTTGTAGAACCTGTCTAGAAAGGCCACTAGTCTTTAGTGGTCTTTTATATTGTCACCCTCTAGAAAGAAATGTGTGTTGTAGAATCTGTCTAGAAAGGCCACTTGTCTATAGTGGTCTTTTATATTGTCACCCTCTAGAAAGAAATGTGTGTTGTTGAACCTGTCTAGAAAGGCCACCTGTCTATAGTGGTCTTTTATATGTTCACCTTCTAGAAAGAAATCTGTGTTGTTGAACCTGTCTAGAAAGGCCACCAGTCTATAGTGGTCTTTTATATTGTCACCCTCTAGAAAGAAATGTGTGTCGTAGAACCTGTCTAGAAAGGCCACTAGTCTTTAGTGGTCTTTTATATTGTCACCCTCTAGAAAGAAATGTGTGTCGTAGAATCTGTCTAGAAAGGCCACCAGTCTATAGTGGTCTTTTATATTGTCACCCTCTAGAAAGAAATGTGTGTTGTAGAACCTGTCTAGAAAGGCCACCAGTCTATAGTGGTCTTTTATATTGTCACCCTCTAGAAAGAAATGTGTGTCGCAGAACCTGTCTAGAAAGGCCACTAGTCTTTAGTGGTCTTTTATATTGTCACCCTCTAGAAAGAAATGTGTGTCGTAGAATCTGTCTAGAAAGGCCACCAGTCTATAGTGGTCTTTTATATTGTCACCCTCTAGAAAGAAATGTGTGTTGTAGAACCTGTCTAGAAAGGCCACCAGTCTATAGTGGTCTTTTATATTGTCACCCTCTAGAAAGAAATGTGTGTTGTAGAACCTGTCTAGAAAGGCCACCTGTCTATAGTGGTCTTTTATATTGTCACCCTCTAGAAAGAAATGTGTGTTGTAGAATCTGTCTAGAAAGGCCACCTGTCTATAGTGGTCTTTTATATTGTCACCCTCTAGAAAGAAATGTGTGTTGTTGAACCTGTCTAGAAAGGCCACCTGTCTATAGTGGTCTTTTATATTGTCACCTTCTAGAAAGAAATGTGTGTTGTTGAACCTGTCTAGAAAGGCCACCTGTCTATAGTGGTCTTTTATATTGTCACCCTCTAGAAAGAAATGTGTGTTATAGAACCTGTCTAGAAAGGCCACTTGTCCATAGTGGTCTTTTATATTGTCACCCTCTAGAAAGAAATGTGTGTTGTAGAACCTGTCTAGAAAGGCAGGAGAGTGTGTGTGTGTGCATGGGGATGTGTTGTTGTGTTGGCAGCTGCCAAAAAAATCCACTTAATCCACCAACAAAATACCACTTTTTGTATTCATGGATGCCAGCTAAGGTGTACTTACATCTAACAGCTCCCTGGATGTGATATTCTTGGATTTTATGTGGAAATAAACCTGAATTTGGGGAAATTGATCTTCATTGTTCATCTGGAGCTTTGTGTATATTCTCAGGGCAGTCCCACTCATAGCACTTCATGGTGGATCTCCATGAATTTTGTTTTTACTTGCACCAGGGTCTACTTTCGATTTCCTTCAAAGTTCAAGATTTCTTTAGTCATCATTCATGCAAGGATCTATTTACTTCTAATCAATGCATGACACGATACTTGACTGCTTAGCCTCTGATGTGGAATTTAAACTGCTTTATTTAAGCTCGTGTGGATTTTCCTTGATAGCTGTAGTCTACATGTGTACTGACCCTACTGATCTGTTCCTGCCAGCAAGTAATGTATGTATTATTAGTAGTAGTTCTTCATAATTAGATATTGTGTAATGGGGTAGAAAGCCTAAATATCCTTGTGGAGTATGCTCCAGGGCAGTTACTACAAGGACTACAGGAGTACAGTGTGAAGGAAACCTGTCTGAAATGGTTTCACGCTGAATGCATTGGCTTAACATCTACCGAGTATGTAGCATTTGATTCTAGCTCTATCGTATGGATCTGCAACCACTGTGGGGCTCAAAATTTGGCTCATTCCTGTCTCTCAAGCTTGCAACTCAGTCCAGACACCAACAGGTTTGGAGTGCTTGATCCTGATGGCCAAAATGTCATCAGCGAGGAAAACTCAAATTCATGTAGGCCTACATGTGACTCATCAAACCCATCATCTCCTGGTTCACCCGCCTACTCATCGTCGCCCCAAAACATCAAGCAAAGGCGGTCTAAGCACAAACCTCGACCTAGAGTGCTAAGATTTCTCAATGTGAACTGCCAGAGTATACGTGCTAAGATGCAACCATTTTCCATCTTGGTTCATCAACACAACCCTGACATAGTCATTGGTACAGAGTCCTGGTTGTCTGATGGCATCAACAGCAATGAAGTATTCCTTGATGAGCAATACAGCATCCTACGTAGGGACCGTCCAAATGACCCACATGGAGGGGTGTTTATTGCCACCAAGACTGATTTGATCGTTACAAGAGAGAAAGAACTGGAGACTGACTGTGAGATACTGTGGTGTCGTATTGAAATGGCAGGGAGCAAAACACTTCATGTTGCAGCTTACTATCGACCAAAAGAAGATGATGAAGTCAGCCTAGCTGAGCTGCAACGGTCTCTTTCCAGGTTAGATAGAAGACACCTGGTTGTACTCGCAGGAGATTTCAACCTACCTG